>VXBU01010674.1:478463-564666 GCA_013400315.1 Bombycilla garrulus
CGGACGGGCGGGCGGGCGCCGTCGGGCAGAGCTGAGCGCGGGGGTCGCCGCTGGCATGGTAGGCGCCCACTTGGTGGGTCGGGCGCTCCCTCGGGGGCAGCCCCGGCTGAAGGACACCCGCCTCGTCTCGGGTACAGGCAGCGCTGCGGGGTGAGGCCCCCCGTGCCGCTGTGGCTTCTTTGTATGAAGGCTGTGTTCCTTCTGGGCTGCTTGGAGAGGGTAGGGGGGGGATGTTTTATTTACCAGAAGGGTTTGGTGAGAGGTGTCCTCCGAGTACAGCATCACTCTTGGAGCCTTTTAGTGTGAAACCGTGATCGTGTATAAAGCACAGGTATGCTACAAACTCAAACTGCATGAGAATTTAAAAATCCCCCAGGTGAAGACTCTTACCAAGGAATTAGAGGGCCTGGAACGTGCTCCTGTGAGAGTATTGCCCTTCTGGAGCTCTGAATTACACTGACCTCTGTCCTACTGCTACTGAAACACAAGAGGCTTCTGTGAAGCCATTGCAGAGGTCGGCTGGGGCCTGGACAGCCAGGAGGGTGCCTGTGGCAGGGTAGGGCTCAGCTCTCCTGCTCCAAACCTGCTCTGCAGGAATGGTCTCTGCTCCTGTTCATTGCTGGTGCTGTAGGGAGGGGGCTGAGGGAAGGGGAACCGTGTCCAGCTCTGTCCATCTTTCTGAGGAGCCGGGTAAGCGGTCGTGCAGGGCAGGGAGGATAAGCATTTGCCTGCTTATGTGTTTTGAAGATGTTTGGGGCAGAAGTCTTTGCTTTTCTAAAGAAATCTGTAATTGTTTTGAAAGCAGGATTTATTTTTTTTTAATATAGATATGTTGATATAGTTTGGTGATACTCATGTGAGATACAGGTGATTAACGTGTTTCTTTGGAACGTGTAGGGGTGAATGAAACTGGAAGGCAAGTGCTCGACATTTCCATTTTGTTTTCTCTGACAGATGAGAGAATCACTTTTCTTCCCTCTCTTCCGGGCTGACACATTGTGCCGAGCACAGGGTCCTCCTGATCACATCCCTTCCAAACAATAACATCCTCTCAGCAGGCAACTCCTGGACAAAAGCAAATGTTTCCTAAGAAGTTAAGACAAGTTAATAGTGAAGTTTCCAAATAAAATCTTACATTAAACAAACAAACAAACAAATTAAACAAGCAAAAAAATAAACCCTGACGTTTTATTTTGGATTTTAAAATGACACATTCCTGCAGATAGTCTGCAACTTGTACGAGAAGAGGGGGTGTATGTATCTGCAAGTACCTTTGTTTCCTAATTTCTTGATGTGGGGATAGAAGGTTCAGTTGTAATTTAGAGATGCAGTTTCATAACTTCTTAGAGACTGCTTTTGAATCTATTACAGTCTCTAAATGGCCCCACAAGACTGTACAGGATTATAGAGATGTTTACATGCAGTCCTCAAATACAAACCCAGAATATGCGTTTCAAATTGAGGATAATCCAGGATCAGGAAGAAAGCAGTATTTATATAAAGTGCTGAAAATAAAGGCAGGTCAAAGATGTTATGTTATTATGGAGGAGGTGTTTGAGTTGCACTGTACGTGTTTGTGCTGTGTACAGCATGTCACTAAGTTAGGATGAACCTTCATTTATTTTAGCTCGTTTTTTCTCTTGATCTCTCCCATCTGAGAGTATGTTGGCACAAGAAGCAGGTTTCTTTCATTATCTGACAGGAAAATGTAGTCATAAAGATATTTTTGAACAAATTTATCCATTTCCCTGTAGCCTACTTCATACAGTTTTGCAACCTGGGGCTTCTGCTTGAAGTAAGAATTACAGGGTCTCGTTTTGTGCTGGAAAACCTTGTGTATTATCTAAGGGATGTTTCTGCTTTCTCTCACTGTACCTGTGACACCAAAATTTGTCTCTGGGCATTTCAGTGGCATTTAATAATGGTATTTGTATAGATAGACAATACCTGTACAATACCTTCATAACCTGTGTCAGGTAACCTATTTTGGAAGGCTTTTCTAGGACTACACCCAGCTGGGCTTGTACTGACAGGTTTGGATTTTTGTGCATACCAAAAACTGATATGGTACTTATTTTCTTAAATCGGATGGGAGATTAAAATCCAGCATATCCTGCAAGTTGCAGTCACAGAATTGTGTGATGCAACAGTTAAGGATTCTCCTCACTTTGACAGGGAATCTCATCATGCTCTTTCAGGTGGTAAATTGATCTCATAAGTCTTTCAAAAGTCATACTTAATTTCACTTAAAATGGTTCATCATGATGAGCAAAGAAGTGTTAACATCTAGCTTAACTTGATTCTTATAGCTGAGAGAAAATTCACTTGCTGAAAATTATTTGGCATTTTCTGAAACTGTTTCCATGTTTGAGCTGCAGAGGTGGTGAAGGGCCTTGAGAAGAAGCCACGTGAGGAGCATCTGAGAGCACTTGGTCAGTTCAGCCTGGAGAAGAGGAGACTGGGGGGAGACCTCGTTGCAGTCCACAGCTTCCTCATAAGGGGGAGTGGAGGGGCAGGCACTGATCTCTTCTCTCTGGTGACCAGTGACAGGACCCAAGGGAATGGCCTGAAGCTGTGTCAGGGGGTGTTTAGGTTGGGTATTAGGAAAATGTTCTTCACCCAGAGAGTGGTTGAGTACTGGAACAGGTTCCCCAGGGCAGTGGTCACAGCACCAAGCCTGACAGAGCTCAAGAAGTTTTTGGGTAATGTTCCAGGCACATGATGTGACTTTTGGGGCTGTCCTGTGCAGGGCCTGGAGTTGGACTTTGCTAATCGTTGTGGGTCTCTTCCAACTCAGGATATCCTATGATAGATGCATTTTCAATAATTATTTCTGTCAGCAAAAATTGTTCTCTAGCTTGGTTGCTCTCCATGAATGATTATTTTAATTTTTTAATTTTTGTATAATGTGAAAAGGACTCAATTTGAGCAAAGTGTACAAACTATAGCAAGTGCAATTTTTGGTTTATATTCAGTGCACCTGAATCCGTTGGAAAACTCATCTAAAAAACCCATAGGGAATATCCAAAGCTGAGAAAGGGGCAAGTAGGCCAGCATGACATCTTGGAACAGTATGTGGATGACAATTGGTGGTGTGACGTATGCACTTCAGTCACTAAAAGGTTTTCTAAAATTCTCCTGCCCAAGGAGGACAACTAAGGCTCACCAACAAATGCCTCCCATTTTTCTCTTCAGGGTGTTTTGATGGCATTGGACAGGATCATTCAGGGTGCTTACAGCATGTACTTGGTCTTGAAACTCAGGCCTCAAAGAAGAAGCAAATGTACTGTAAAATGCCAGTGCTGGTATTTACCTGAAAAGACAGAAACAGGCCTGGTTAGGATAACCAGTGTGGAGTTTCAGTGGCAGAGATCTTTGGAACCAACCAGAACTTGCTGAAAACAGGACACCCATAGTTAGACTGCATTTTGAGAGCAGCTGGACATTTATGGCTTGGGCAGTTTGAGGTGAAGTCACAGTTCTACTGGATGATTTAGAAAATTTAACTGTAACTGCTCATGTAGAGCAGAGCATGGCATAGTAAGCAGGAGAACGGTAAACACAATTTTTACAGTCGAGCTTGGAAGGCTTAGAATTGAAGTGCAGGACTCAGCCATATAGCTTTAGTATTTCAGACTTAGATTGGTGAAAGTTGCCTACTTGTGCTACATGACATACAATGAATTAACAACTTTAATTTATTAAAAAGTTGTACTGGGAAATGGGTACAAAACTGACAAATGCTCACAAGACATTTCTGTTGTCTGTTTTTACTTCTGGTTGTCACATGTCCGAGTTAAGGGAGGTAGAAACTTGAGTACTGTAACTATTCATAAAAGGCTGGGATATTTCCATGCCATAATTGTTAACTGCTCTTTTACAACATCATATCTCTATTCAAATTGTTTCTTTCAGGGAGGCAAACAAATGACATACTCGTGGGACATTATGGAAGTCCAAGGCCAAGAAATACTTGGGCCCTTCCTTATTTCTTCTCCTTAGGATATTGCTGATGGAGTCCTTGTAGATATCCACAGTATGTACTTGCATGCTGCAGGTACAATAGAAATACTTTGGTATCAGTTGCAGTATCTAACAGAAGTGTTAGAATCGTTGTGGAGTTACTTATTTAACAACTTCAGTATTACATGAGTCATTTTAGCCCCCTCCTCCCCCTTCAGTTTGGGCATCAAGAAAAGTCCTGAGTTTCTGCATTAAGTTCTCAGTATCCCTACTTTCAGTAAAGCCCAACGATAAAAATACTGCAGAGTTTCTGGGTTTGTTATGGTAACAAAATTAAACAACTGAAACCCTGAGAGCCAGCAAGCCCGACAGCATTTTCTGTTCCTTTCTTGAACACAGAGAGCTGTCACTGAGACTCTCTGATGGTGCATGTCATTTCTCAGAGTCACCATGCAATCTGTGCAGCACTGGCACCACCTGAGATCTTGTTTTGTCTTTCATATTTAACTTGACATGACACCTACCACCATGGAGAATGACATAGGAGAAATAGGATTTGTCAAATCTTGCACTAGCAGTTTTCAACACCCTGCTGGCAGTGTGTGTGTGTGTGAATGGGGGACCAGATCCAGAATGTTGTCCTTCTCTTGGCTGTTTCAAAGAGATGAATGTTGGATGTAAACACATTGAGGTGGTGGGTTTCAACGATTAAGGGGCCTGTTGTTTGTTGGTGAGACGCATATCTGGCAGTCTCAGCTCTGAACAACAGGCTGGAAGCTGATTAACGGTTTAGGACTTGCAGTTTGGATATTGAGTACTGTGAAATTCTTGCTTCCAGCACTGATGTAAGCTCTGCTGCTAACCTGGGGCACCTGCAGTGACATTTCTTGTTGCTGTTAAGTGGAAATCCAGCCTTTCCCTGGAGTTTCCAAACTTGTTGCCCTGTTTCTAAAGGTCCAACTTTGCCAAACTTCAACTGTATGTAGACTGAAGCTTTTTGTCATGGGCATAAGGTTTAAGTCTCTTGCAATTTCAGTCAAAAGAGTTGCATATTCTCTTTAACTTAGGATGTGGTGATCTTTTGTCTGTGTTCACATATTCTCAAAGATATTTCTTTGAAATCACTTGTCACTGCAGTGTTTTGGGACAGGAACTCCAGTTCAGACAGGGGAAATTACCTCTTTGTAGAGGATGTTCCCTGTGTTTTTATTTTTACCTCTGCTTTCTATTCTGATTTGGCCAAATATACCAATGTTTGTATAAAATGGATAGCATGTGCTCAGTAAAAGTGGTCTTGGTATGTGTGTATATCTTTATTTTATACCAAATAAAATCTGCAATGGTCTTATTGCCAGTGAGCATGTGCAAACCTCTTTCTTTCCCATAGAAAATTCAATGTGGTACAGTGGGAATCAAAACCATGTAACTATGGCAGGGGCTGCATCACTGGGCTGAGCAGGGAGGACTCTGCCATTCCTGGTTCCCACTGATGCCTTCTGCTCTATCCCCTCTTTCCCTGTTGCAGTTGTTCCTAAGGAAGATGCCTAAATCCAGTGTTCAGCTTTCCAGTGCTTAATAATGGAAAGGACTATAGGTGAGAGGGAGAAGACATTGACAACAGATGGGGTAAACATGAGGGAATAGGTAAAGAAATTCACTTTTTTGAGGATAGTGGGATTTGTTGGGGTGTGAGATGAAT
This sequence comes from Bombycilla garrulus, assembly GCA_013400315.1. NCBI lineage: Eukaryota > Metazoa > Chordata > Aves > Passeriformes > Bombycillidae > Bombycilla > Bombycilla garrulus. The sequence continues at coordinate 484,126 of VXBU01010674.1, forward strand.
GAGGGACTGGGATTTGATGCAGAGAGGCAGGAAATTGTGACTGCTTTAATTGGAAAAGTTGGCTAGGAGTGTGTGAGGGAAGGAAGGAACATGGACAGAGCAAGCTGGGAGAAGTAGGGACCAAGAACTGGGAATTGCCCCACGTGTATTGTTTGGAGGAGATAGAGCAGGAAAGCTCAGGGCAGGAAGATGGAGAGCAGGGTGAGTCTGAGTCCAAATTGCAGGGGGAATCTGGTAAATCTTCAACAGCAGCTCTTGCCATGTCTCAGTTCAAATGGCTGTGCAGTGGGCCAGCCCCTGGATGGAGAGCTGGTCCACAGGGCAATGGTGGCTTGCCTTTCCCTACACTTTCCCAGCCCACATAAACACATTTCTCCTGCGAACCAGATTCCTCTCTCCCTCTGTGTAAGGAATTTACTAACTGCCTCCCTGCTCTCCCAGCAGCATTGGGGTAGGATGCATGAGAAGTGCTCTCCTGCAAAGCTGAATTTTTAAAGCTCAAATTTGTAAAAATAAAGTCTTTTCCCACCTTCTGCTACTGTTGGGCTCAGTCTCTGAGTAGAAGGGATGATGTGAGAGCTGTCTCACCCAGATGCCTTTGTCTGAGCTCCATTTGGGAGTGTCTTTGCAGTCACTTCTGCAGTGAGCATTACCACCAGCCACTAGAACAGAGGAGTCTGGGGGAGGTCCCTGGTTCAAGTGACAGATGTTTGTGCATTGGATTAAAAAGTCCCAGTTCTAGCAGTGACTCACATGCATATCATTGACATCTATTGTTTTCAGTGTAAGCTTTTTAAAAAATGCCAGGAAACCTCTTGTCTGTGCACACTGCTACAGAGGCATTCAATGTCTGTGCTGCAAAGTCAGTCACTGAAGGAGTCAGACTGGGTGTCTGCTGCCTCTCCTCTCGTGCTCCTTATCAGTCATGTATCACAAGTGGTTGTTTTTTCTCCAGTGCAGCCCTTGATCAGCACTCAAGGCTGGACACACCTGGGGCAGGAATGGATCATCTGGCACCATGAGCACTGCCTGGTCTGTGCCAGAGGTTAGAAAGTGTGCAGGAATCTGGTAGGAGACTGAAGGAGGTAAAAAGAATGGAGGCAATATCTCATTGCTGGGGTATTTAAAAGCTCTCAGAGGAGCTGGGCTCACTCTCTGGTGCCACAGTGTCTGTGAGATGTTAGACAAGTAAGTTAGATTTTCTGAAGAGGCCAAGTCCAAATCAAGCAGAAGCTGAGTGACTCCTTTGGTATGCTGGAGCTGGCATTGCAGAACTGCTGCAGCAACAGTCAGTGTTCAGATGTACCTGGTCAGAGGGCACTGGTGGCTCAAGGGGTGACTCTGAACCCCTGAGGGAGATAGTCGTGAAAAGAGTAAATGTGTGGTAGTATTAACATGTTCTTTGTCATAGACACCTGAGCCTAAGGGGATGAATGAATATTTTTAATAGATACAAAGAAATATTAGGTGAAATAACTTCTTGGAAAGGACCAAGCTGTGTGGTTTATTTAGTCTCAAAGTCAAGGTTGAAAGAGGACAGCAGTGCACAGCAGCACAAACAGCAGTGTGGAAGAGAGGTAATCAAGCTATGAACAATACTGGTGTAACAACAGATTTTTACACATCAGCAGTGAATCATTTCAAGCTGGAAATTGGAAGAAGGTGGGGGTTTTTTAACCATGAGAACAGCATGGCAGGAAGGGATAGAAAAGAGAACTCATTTTTAAAGATAACTCCTGTAATTTAGAAATAGAAAGAAATTGATATGGTAGACTACCATGTTATGACTAGATATGAAGCTGGTGGTCCAGAAGCCCTGTGATCCATAGGAAGTACTGTACAGAGTGCTGAAGTCTTCTGAAAGAACTAGCTTTAATGTGCAAAAAGACCAGAGCCCTAGTTTAAAGATGCTTTGTACATTTTGTTTGTGCTCTGTGAAAAGAAGGGAATGCTGACTTTCATGGAAATGTTATTAACTCCAGACTCCATTTTTTTCTGGAGTACTCTGCAACAGGTTAGTGGCTCATAACATTTCCTATGAGGAAATCTGGTAATTGTGCCTCTGCCAGTATTTGAATAAAATATATTGGAGCTGTACAACAGATCAAGAGGAGCACAAAGCCCACAACATTAACCCAGTAGCTTTTGCCCTTTTTTTTCTTGGGATGAGCTGAAGGGAAAGGAAAGGTGGGGGTGTGTTTGTGTAAGCAAAGGCTGTGTGGTTGTTCACTTGCCATGGGTAGAAATCCCAGCTGTGCCAGCAAGTGCAGGATGTGGGACCACCCAGCCCTAGCACTGCCCTCACCACGGCTGAGCTGTCTTTAATGCTTTGCCATACAGCTGTGAAATGATTAGTCCCTTGTTTATTTATGCACAGCCATGAAACTACTTTCAGGTGGGCTCTGGATAGGATCTGAAGGGCAGCACTTGTTAAAATAATGGGAAAGGGCTGTGGGAGATCAATCCAAGTACAGCAGAGACCTCTCTGACGGAAAATTTGAAAACCTTTCCTTGGCTTTTCACAGTCATTTCGGCTGCTGCTTGACCAGGGGTGACTTAACTGAATTGTTGTGAGTATTCAACCCTCTCTCTTATTTTTTTCCTTTTCTTATAAAACCAGTTTAAGAACATTTAGTGATACTCAACTCTTTCCCAAATGGATTTAGAGATGAGAGAGTGGGACATTTGTTACCTGTTCCAAGCGGGTTTTAAAATCATTAAGGACGAAGACTTCATCTAGCAGTCATTTACTCCATTATGTCTGTATGCCCACTGTTAAAAACTGCTCTCAATCATCTGTTTGAATAATTCTTGATTCAGTTGAAGCCTGTTACTTCTCTTACTGGATGCAGACAACAGCCTGCTTCCATTGCTCTGTGCTAACTTATTCTTGTTGCAAGCACGTTAACTATAGAATTATTTTTTTACACAACAACCACAACCCTCCTCCTCCCCCAAATACTCAGCTTTCAAGTTTATTAATTTCCAATTCAGGTCTCCATTTTACAGTTTTTATTTCAATAAAGCACTTTGGTTTGTTCATCCTTGAATATTGATCAACTTCCATACTCAGGTCCTAGTTCTGCCTTCATGCCCCCAAATCAGATAACCAGATAAATATTTCAGTCATTTTTATAACATCAATTTATTGTTTGAAAAGAGGTGCTTTTGCTAACCTGAAAATTTGTTTTATCTTTGATCGCAAGGTTTTTAATGTTTAAAATGTGGAAACTGCTAGAAAGCAGGATCCAGCCTCAAGCTGCTGCAGCAAATGAGTAGTTGCTTTAGCATGAATTTCATTTTGCGTCCTTAAATTGTAAATGGGAAACCATATCTTCCTATTGACTCTCTGTAAATTCTTATTAAAATATTTGCTAGTTGACTCTTCTAAGGCCTTAGAATCAAAGCAGTTGCATTCAGATTGGATGATAATAATAATAACTAGCCAATATTTCTAAAACTTTGTTCCTTAATAGGAAAGGAGTTAAAATCCTGACAAGCAGTATAGGTTATGTATAGCTACCTTGATAGCTCTGCCCTGGAAAGTGGCCCTCCTGCTGCTTTTAGCTCTCTACCATAGGTTAACATGTTGCTCGTAAATTGGTAATGCTACCTCTGAAGGAAGCAGCTAGTCAGCAATTTTAAGACTGCATAAACTTGGCTTATTTCTAAACTGAGTTTCAGGTTGCTTGGAGCTGTCAAAGTGTGTCTGGTCATACCTGTACTTACAGCTTCACAGATTCCTGCCAGAAGGCATTCCAGTTTTGACCCACTGAGCTCCTGAGGGCTGACCTTGGAGCACTCCTTAGTATGCAGAGAGTAAAACTCCTTTACTGGCTACTGAGCTGGTAAGTGATGCCCCAGTCCTCATAGCAAAAATCATGTCCTTCAGAAGAGTTAGGCTTTGTTTAACAAACATTATTTTAAAAATCTTTACCATTGATGAAAGAAAAGGTCCAGGGATAAGTGGGAGAGAAGTCTTTTATGATCTGTTACAGAATAGCTATAATAATTTTGAGCCTGACATTTAATTAATAAAACTTTTTCATCTTCTAATGATGCTTTGATCTGGGGAATGCACAAGTAGTCTAGGGCCCTACAGAATAATTCCTGGGACTTATTTCTGAATGCCTGCAGGGATTCATCAGTGCTTTGCCCATGAGAAATTAATTGCAGTATTGAGATGTTTTAAACTAGTGAAGGTAAAAAGCAGCCAGGGAAGGTGATAGTTACTCCTTAATCTAAAACTACTGTAGTATTAAATATATCCAACTGTAAGCAGTAATTTGAATATTTGTAATATCAAAAGTACAGTTAATAAAGAGTGAAGTTTGCATCCTTTGAAATTCTTTGCATCTTGACTTGACAGTCAAACTTTGGAATAACTACTAAAAGGTAAAATCAGGTTGATTTTTGTAGCCACATGCTTTCATACAAGCATAGTATTATTCTCCAAATAAAGCATGAAATTCTACAAGAAAAATTAAAAATTACACATCCATCTTTGCAGATTTTGTTGGCTAAAGGCCCAGTATGGACCATCTCCCTTTTAGCTTTTCAGATTTCTTTTTTTTTTTTTTTTTAACTTACTGTTGCCCTGCCCTGTGCAGATATATCATATGTACTGAACACACAGCTTACACTAACCTGAGAGTAATTCTGTTTGCATTTGACCGTAGTGTTGTAACAGTTAATTCCTTCCTAGTGAAGGGAAATCTGTGGAAATTTGTTGGCATTTCCTTCTCCTCCCTTTCTTAATACCAATGTCCAGGGTAAATCACATCTTGCCCTGTTTATTTTTCCAGTAGAGTTTTACCAATGTGGGTGTTTCTTGTGCTTGAAGAGACTTTCTCCCATGATCCATTAGATGAAAGTGCACTATGCAACTTGGGATCCCCTCTCTTTCACTGCCTGAAGCTGCTCAACACTGCTGCCTTTCTGGGGTCTAACCCCAAATTCCTGCTGTTGGCTGAAATGTCAGACTGGGCTGGTTTTGGCTGGGAACATTAAGTTTTTTTTAGAGCAGCTGGTGTAGGGCTGTGCTTTGGATTTGTGCTGCAGACTCTGTTGATAACACAGGCATGTTTTCCTTATTGCTGAGCAGTGCTTGCACAGAATCAAGGCCTTTTCCGCTTCTCACCCACCAGTGAGGAGACTGGGGGTGAACGAGGAGTTAGGAGGTGACACAGCCAGGACAGCTGACCCCAGCCGGCCACAGAGGAGTCCCAGACAATGTGGCCTCATGCTTGGCATGTAAAGCTGGGGGCAGAAGAAGGAAACAGGAGCTGTTTGGAGTGTCACAGGAGCTGTTTTCAAGTCACTGTTGTGTGAGATGGGGCTCCTGGAGATGGCTGAACACCTGCCTGCACATGGGAAATAGTGAATTCCTTGTTCTGCTTTGCTTGTGTGCACAGCTTTTGCTTTCCCTATTAAACTCTTTATCTCAACCCACAGGTTTTCTCCTTTTTTCCATGTGATTCCCTCCCCCATCCCACTGGTGGCGAGTGAGCAGGTGGCTGCATGGGCTTAGTTGCTGGCTGGGGTTAAACCACATCACTGACCATGGACACAGACAGTTCAAATCCCACTCTTCAGTTAACCAAGCTGGTGCTTGGTCTGNAACCCACAGGTTTTCTCCTTTTTTCCATGTGATTCCCTCCCCCATCCCACTGGTGGCGAGTGAGCAGGTGGCTGCATGGGCTTAGTTGCTGGCTAGGGTTAAACCACATCACTGACCATGGACACAGACAGTTCAAATCCCACTCTTCAGTTAACCAAGCTGGTGCTTGGTCTGTCAAGGTCTGAGTACCAAGGGACCTGGAGCAGGTGGCTGGAGCTCCAGAGCCACATCCAACCCCACAGCATCTGGTCCAGTATCTGGGAGCTGGCTACCTCCTGCACAGTGGAGAGCACCAGGAAAGCTCTGCTTCCTACTGAGTGCATCTTCTGTTTGCTGGTTTAAAACCTACCACACGAGACAAACTCACTGCTGTAATAGCACAGAAACAATTTTCTGCACAGGATGACCAATGTACAGAGAGAAGTGGGGCATAGCAAATCATGGAGAAGCACTTTCTACTCATTGTACTCTAAAAACTAAAAGCACTGCTGAGCAGAGGAGGCTGGCAGTTCTAGCAAAAGACAGGTGCATTTCAGTACTGCAATTGTTATAGAAAATTTCATGCCACGAATCAAGTTTCTCTCTATATCTGTGGTTGTGTTTAATTACTCATCCTTTCTCACACAAAAGGTGCTTTCAAGATAGCTGTATATTTACCTCAGGTTATAAGTCCTTCTCAGATTGGATGTAATAATTTAGTATTTAAATTTGATTTCTTGTCCCATAACAAGAGAGCAGACGTGGTTTTGTTTAAGATTTTTAATAGGGGTGGACTTGATAATTTTATTTCATTGATCAAATGTCTCAGGACTCATAGAGTATATAGAAATTATCACATTTTCAAGTGTTACCCTACACAAAAACTGAATGTAACCTGTCACTTTTTTACTCTTCTTAAAATTCTTCTTAAAAGAAAACAGCTCCTAACTTCAAAACACACATGGCTTATTTTACTTTGTGCTTCTCAGAAATCACTTTGTCTTGAACTGTGGATTAGTTTAGCAGGAATAGTTTTTACTGGTGAATTCACTCTTGATTAGGAAAAATAATAGATACCTGGATCACCAAAGTTCAGTTGCTTTGAGAATATTGAACTCAGTTGTAGCAGAGATGCCCTTGTCTTGGAACAGAAGCAATGTTAAATTGACAAATATCCTTTATTAAGTATGTTTAAAAAAATACAGAATAGCTGGGGAAAAAGTCAGTGTGCAGAATGTCTGTAGCTCTTCAAGCAGAGGTAAATTCACATCGCCTCTCTTTTCATTGTTTCCACTCCTCCTTTGTTTGATCCAGTTCAAATATTCAGCTGATGTTAGCATACTGAAAAATTATGACTATATATGACAGGATAATGTAAGACAAAGCAGACTCTCCACCTCACATCCTCTCAGAGGACAGGCAAAGCCACCCACACATCTCTGCTCTGGGCAGCACTGGTGAGCAGCTCCTGCACTGGATTTAGAGCGCAACAGATGGTTTGTGAGTTTGGCTTCAGCCCTCAACATTGTCTTTTTAATCACTCCAGCTGTCTTCTGAACACTAACCAGGGTGATTCCAAGCTCTTTCTGACAGACAAGCAGCTATTTTACAGGCCATTGCACTTGTAGGCACACACACACTGGGGATGCTCTTCACTAAGTGCAACACCCCATTTTACAATTAACCTTGGGTTCCAAAATTAACTGAATATCCCTCACATTTTTCACTTTCCTGTGATTCCCTTCTCCAATTCCAGCCCTACAATTCTCTAGATGACAGTGCTAGTAACTTCTCTCCATTCTGAAAAGATAAGAAACAGAACAGAGACTATATGGTCAGTTATTAATCCTCATAGATTCATCTTCCTCCAGTGACTAAGACAGCATAAGCCAAGGCTTCTTGAGAAGGGACTTTCCAAAAATCTTTTAAAATAATGTATATCATCCAAACCTCCTCTCTCTGCATGACCATTCCACTCTTTCTAACAACAGATTTAGAAGTTATAACACCTCTCTATTGCAGCCATGTTGAAGTAAATCTGTATTTTATTTCTCTGCATAACAATGTTTATTTTTTCTTGTACCTTGCAACCCTTCCTAAAAGACAAGGATATCAAAGCAACTTGTGGATGCTCCAAGGTAGAAACCATTAATTAGATTTCAAGGAAGGGAACTCCAAATCAGTTCTGTACCGTGAGAAGAGGGCTGAGTTGCTGGCTTTGCTTTGAGGAAAGACCTGACACTATCAGCCTTTTTCACTTCCAAGATAAAATACAAAGTTCATGTGTATCACAAATGTGTCAAGCCACAGTAAGTTTTGCATTACTATCAGCCAAATAAGAACAGAAGACATGTTTCTGACTTGAAATGACTAGAAATGACAGCTATGATTATTTGTTCTAGAGCAGCCAGTGGTGTAACTCAGTGTGCAACAATGAACTCCACAAAAGCTACCATCACCTTGTACCTGCTGCTTCCCAGTGACTCCAAGGTCTATTTGAAGTAAGGAAGTAGTAAGTGGAAAGATGATGCTGACCTGAAACAGTAACGCCATTAGTTCATACCTAACCTGGAACTTGTTGACTGACCAGGAGTTCCAAGCAGCACTAACATTTCTTCTCTTGAGAAAATACTTGGTTGAAGCCTCAATCAAGACTCAGAGCAGAAGTTACTGCAGTATCTTGTCCACATGAATGAAAGTTTAACCAAGCTTGAACACAAGCCAGCCAGTGGCAGAAAGCCCAGCAGGTGTTTATTCCCCATCCTCCACTGCTACTCTCCCCACAACATGGAGAGCTTTCACAATATTTTGCTTTCTCTTTCCTCCTCACTCACTGTTGTATTTAAATGATAAGTCCTTGCCATTTAGCCTCTTTTGGATACTGAGCTCCCAAGCGAGGACTCGGAGACCTGCACACCCTTGATGTGATGAAGACCAGAAAACCAAGCCCTGGTACTGCAGAGCTGCTGTTCTCCTTACATCCTCACTGCTTCAAGTGCAAATATTGAAAGGACAATTGTCATGCAGCTGTCAACATGCCAAAGAGGATGTGTCAGGGGGTACAGTATTATATTCCAGTTCTACTAACCTCTGCTTACAGCAATTACTTCAGCATTGTAAACACATTTGGTGCAGTACTACCCAGTTTCTTACACACAAGAAACTGTGTTTATCTCTTGGAAGGATAGGACTTAAGGACTTAAGATAAGGACTTACAGCCCTCCCTGACAGCAATTGGACTGCCCCAAGCTTGAATCTATCATACCATGCGGGCCTTAGGTGCCTCAAGGGAACTGAAGCACCAAAAGTTTTGAACAGACCAACTACCACAGCAGTCTTAGGACAGCATGACATGCTTTGGATACCTAGTGCATATTTATGTTTGAAGTAACCCTAAGACACCTCCTGAAACCTTACTGATATGTTTATAGCTGAAGTGACAAGAAGGTAAGAGCTACAGGAATGGTAAATTGAAAATTCAGGTTAAATGCTGCTTCTGATTTTGAGCCTTATGAGCAGACCAAAACTAATTAATAGGCAACCTATAGCAGCCAGCCTGTAACTGCAAAGGCAAGGCACAGCAGCCTGTCTCCCTTAAAGGAAGGAAGCAAATTTGGGATATCCTTAGATCGCTTGCATTGTCCTTGCTCCACCAGAACCAGCTATGGGTCATGTGATTTTACCTCTGTTTCTTTACTTCTGCTATCCCAAATTCAAATCAGACAAACTTACCTCAAGTGACCCCGTGTGCTGGAAGTTATTTCACAACAGCTATTACTAATCGGCTGATGTGATCCAGAAGAACGCCTTCTGGTGTTCTGCTTTCTGGTATTAATCTGTGTCAACATCAAGACATTCAAGCCAAGCAATTTCGGACTGAAATTCAAAATCAGGCAGTGGAGGATAACCTCCCTGATTAAACTAAAGTCTGGAAACAAGAAGTCATAAATATATTAAAACATGAAACTGCATGACCTACTTCTCCCTGCATCAGTAATAACTTCAGAGATTTCACTAGTTAAAAAATAAATCCAATTCATTTCTCATAGCCTAAAGTTAAGTATTTTAACATTGCAGCAAAAACCTTTTAAGTTGGGCATTCGCTTTCTCTGAGGGAATGCAAATCTGGAGGGGTTTTTTTCAGTTAGAAGCAGGAAAGCGACCTTTAATTGCAGCATTTCAAATTATTGCCATTTAATTAATCAAATTTGCATAAGTTAGCAGTGTAGCGTAGCTTTGAAATTGTACTCAGGCACCAAAGTGAAGTTTGGCTATTTTGCCTCCCTCTCTCCTTTTTTAAAAATCTATATCTAGATATGTGACATTTTCAAGCTCCAAAAGGTTAAAAAACTGCAGGAAATGGGGCTTCAGAAAATTATATTTAAAATTATTATGTTAATAAAAGCCAGAACTAACCCAAGTATTTTTAATTTTCCTAAGACAAAGATCGCTTCTCCCTTGCATGCACCAATAGAAATCCTTTCTGGCTCTGTACTACTGCTCAAAAACCTGAGGGGAGCACTGGCTTCACCCACGGCAGCTTAGCGGGCGTTCAATAAGCCAGGGCTTCTCTCCCTCCCTGCAGATATCTTTCTCCAGAAGCAAGTTCCCTGATAGAGACAGTGCAGGCGACTAATGATGTCTTTTATTCCAGTATAAATGATAATGAGCTGTCTCACCCAGTTAACTTTCAGTCCCTAGATAAATCTTCGAACCCACTGGCAATTTGGATGTCAGCAAGTCCATGTGGGCTAGTGCAAAATAGGTTATTATCAAGAAAGTACCAGAGATAGAGTGAATAAAGCAGCCAAACCAGATAGATCTTTTTATTACCTGAAAAGCTGAACTGATTCTAATATTCAATTGCTTTGTTGCAACTGTTTAATTTTCATAACAAAAACTTATATAAATTGCAGGTATCAAATGAAGACATGAAATGTCACTTGAGTCTGCAACACAGATTCAAATATTAGATAAGCAGTTAGATCCTGTTTGTACGTGTTCATGTTTCATAAGGCACCTCCATATTTATCACACTAATGTTACCGTAGAGCTGCTCTCAAGATTACTATAGGCATTTTAGATGCAAGAAAACATAGTAATGATGTGAGGTTACTTGAAAAAAAATTGTTCAAAGTTACTTTCCTGTTCTGGAGTAGAAGCAAGGCAGTGCTGCCCTGTAAACGCCTTTGAGTTTGTGAGCAGTTAGGATGGGGTGGTTTTATTACTTTTGCATTGTCCTACTGCCCTTGTGTTAGATAAGGCATGCAGAAGCCAGCATAACTTCTCAGCATTTAGGACTGCAAGATTAAGAATAGCAATTGTTTACAGTGCTGTTCCCACAGTAGAGCTGCCTGTTTAAACCATTTCCTGGCTTTGTAATTCACTGTTTCCTCCACACTTTCCTCCTCTTTCACTTTGCAGGCTTATTTCTACTGGAAGTTATTTTTCAGAATGGCACTCCCAAAAATTCCAAACCAAGAAGTGTCTGTGGTTTTTCATTGCACCATATTAAGCTCTCCCCTAAGCCTTGGGAAGCAAGACTCTGCTTCTGCATTTAAAATAAGGTTTTCATGGGCTGCCTCTTACAAGGCGTGTTTTCCAATACAGAGATATTTGAAGTTGTTAATCTATATGATTTCAACTGATTAAAGTATTCAGTCTATTCAGCTGCTTTGTCCTACTTTCTGCAAGTTTGATTATGACAAGATTGTTCATAGCCAGTCCAGGGTATTTACTGGCTGCTTTTCTCCTGGATGGTCTGTATCACCTAGTCATAGGTTGTCTTCCCCTTTTTCTAAAGTTTCAGTGGGTCATGATTTCAGTAATGTTGAAGAGGAATACTCCCTGCTGATGCATCTGTAACTTTGCTGGTTTCCCCTCAGAAAGATCCTCCCCCAAATGTTAAAGAAAAGCATATGAAGTTTAGGCTTGAGAGTATCCAAATTCCATTCCCACACTTGTGCAGAAGCAGACACCATGTCTGCCAAGGCTGAGGTCAAGCTTGTTATTCCAGGGAGCTGCTTCAGAGTTAAAAGAAACACTGAACCTTTCTTTGAAAGGTATGTGAAGTATATTAGTTCTTAGGGTTTTACTGTCCAGAATAAGACTGAAAGACATTCTTCTGACCAATACTGTCTAAAGAGAGACTGCAATTGGAGTTAAATTGATATTATACATGGAGGACCATACCAATCATATTATAAAGACAAAAATCAGAAGATCCAGCCTCCGAAGTAGCATGAGCAGCTCACAATATCTGTTAAGGTTGTTAAAATTCCTACTGTGAGAGCTTTCCCACCCCCCCAGGAGTAAAACATAGTAGCCATCATTTCAGTAGTAATAGATATCATTTTAACCTTTGCTATTTACTTGCTTCAGATCAGCTCTTCGGAAGTTCAGCCAAAAAAATTTTTTTCTCTCTCTCCAGTTAAAATTCCTACAGTCCTGTCCCCAAAGGCAATTCCTTCATTGTAAAAGTAAATACATTTTTTTTAATCTTTTCATAGGCCAGAAAACATGCATCCTTGGAATAGGGCTAGACATGGTCAAGTACCAAGTATGTGATTACTTCACCCTTTTTCAGGCTTATCAGAAAAGCCAGTTTACATTGCATAGTAGACATGTAACACAGAGTGTAAACACACTTGTCATAGTGTTCCTCCTTTCTGATAACTGGAGATAGAGGATGAGAGCTACTCCTGGAGCCAGCATCAGCAGCACTTGGAACACCTCTCACAGAAAGCACCCTGAAAATTCCAGTGTTGGGCCTGGGTTTGTAGCAGTGCTCTTGGCAGTCACAGGATCTGCTCATGGCTTCTCAGCTTTAACTGATAAATTGCCTGTGCTCCCAGGGAAGTGAATGGAATTGGCTTTTTTTTTTTTTCAAAACACGTGCAAGCCTGAAAAGGAATTGTTCTGCTCAGCAGTCTTCATCAGGCTTTGTTACTCTGCACCATTTAAGAACAAAGCTCCCTCATTGCAGTCTACAACTCCTTCATGAGGGGAAGATGAGGGGCACTGATCCCTTCTTTATGGTGACCAGTGACAGGGCCCAGGGAGTGGCCTGAAGCTGTGCCAGGAGGTTTAGGTTGGATATTAGAAAAAGGTTTTTCACCCAAAGCAAGGCTGGGCACTGGAACAGCTCCCCAGGGCAGTGGTCACAGCACCAGCCTGACAGAGTTCAAGAGGCATTTGGACAATGCTCTCAGGCACACGGTGTGACCCTTGGGGATGGTGCTGTGCAGGGCCAGGAGCTGGATTTTGATGATCCTTTTGTATCCCTTGACCTGGGAATACTCTGTGATTCTATAGTGGTCTTATACTATATTTTACACTATATTATTACACTAATTTTTGCACAAAAAGACTCCTGGTTTCCTCATCTCTTTTCCTAATAATGTGAGACAGTCATTGCAGATCAATACCCTTTATAAATTTACCTTGGAGGGACAGACAGGGAGGTAGATCACTCATTAGAGAACACATTTGAAAGAAAGCAGACTAGGCAACACAACTGCAAAGTTTCTCTGCAGCAGCAAGTTCATGTATGAGGTTAGCCCAATAAGTTTAATAGTAAAGAAAAAACATAGTGGGTATTTATTCACACACAATTTTATGAGAGGAACAACTGAAATGGCAGCAAGAAAAAACACACTTTTTTGACAAACTGTTATTACATCACATTAGTGGGCCACAAACCCTTTAAAAAAATAAATCTTTTGAGACATGAGAATGAAATCACATTTTAGCATGCTTTAAATAGCTGAAAGGCTCTTCAAAGCATACATTTTCAGCTATTGGCAAAGACGATGATTATCTCCTCATCTGGAAATTAAAAAGCATTTAGCAATAAGTTAAAGCTAGCCTACATGTTAAGTGGGCTAAATACTAGTCAGAGATTTTTCCCTTTTCACATTTAAGATGATACTACAGTTCATCACTTCTGTAGCTTGTATGCTGTTGTGCAATGCCCCACTGAAGTTTCACATCTACTCTGTGAAAGAGAACAAGGGTAAACAGCTTTCCTTTAGGATAGTCACAAATGGTAAAAACAGTAGTACTTGTTTGTCTGTTTAATTAGATGTTTGCTGTTTATCACACACAACAACTGTAAGCAGAGTCCATGGATTCTTCTGAGCAATATGAAACCTCCTGGTTCCATGCAAGTTCAATACTGCCTCTCTTTTTTTCTCTCCTCCTCCTATCTGCTGTTTTCCCCTGCCCAAGTTTTACTTTGTGACTGCTACCCGAGAGAGCCTGGCTCCAGGCTCCTGTCAGCTTCAGGTATGTCTTAGACCACAGGAAGCTGGATGTTTTTCTTTTGAGGCACTAGAAGTTAGGCTAAGAGTAATAGTCAAGTTGCCCAAAGCTAAAGGGACAAGTAGCTCTCACTGCCTTCCTATTTAAACAGCTGGCCAGCAAAGAAATCTTATTTTCCCTGAAATAGATTAAGTACATTTTGCAGTAACAGATTCCCCAGTCTTTCATTCACACATCTGTAACCCTAATGTTTATTCTCCCATGTCACTTGAGTTTCCTCAACATCATGAGAGAAGGTAACAATGGATCTCCCCACATTCAGATACACACACAATCTTTTTTGTCTCTTAATAATTATCAGGATTATAGTTGTCCTTTCACATTCTCAAGCTAAGCCAAGACAAGCTCAGTTCTATGACAACATTTTCATGTATCTCTCTTCAGAGAGAGAGCTGCTGCAGCTGAACAAGACAATTGCAGCATGCTAGTTATACTTGGATTTTTGATAAGCAGTTGGAAAGAGGAGAATAACCAGTTTTCTCATTTGTCTATTTTTCAGACATATAGAAAACCCCACTGTCAGCATCTTGAGTAAAAAATAGGTGACATCTTCAGACTCTAGTAAAACCACTTATGCATGTTAACTCATTTAAATAAACACCCCCACCTCAAGTGACACAGTGGCCTGCAGTCTTCCTTGATCCATTCACAGAGCAAGAGTTATTTTTACTGAGTCAGTAATCATGCATTGTATTCCAGAGGAAATACGAGCCGGGTACCCCTGCTTGTAACTTCATGATCAGCTGCTCCCAAATCACGTTCCAGTGCTTCCTCTGAGCTACTTTTTGTTCTCTTGCTGTCAAGGTTAGTGGTAGCTGTGTGGGGGCCAGAAGAGCCATTTGCAGTTATTGTTGTATCACCATATGTCACAGTAAGGTCACCATCATTCAGAATAAAATCAGAATCCTCTTCTCTAAGCTGTTCCTGATTCTGAAAAAAAGAAAAGAGAAAAATCTTTATACAGTGCACAGCACCTTTCTTTGCCTAGAACACAGCTGAAGAATTTACCTTCATGTTAATACAGAAGAGATAAGGTTCCACCTTAAGAAATGTTAAAAATAACCTTGAATCCAGTGTTTGCAAATCAGCTTAGTGTTCCCTGTATAACTACTGCTACTAGGGAGAGACAAGAGGGAGCTGAAGCCAAGAACTAGGTTACAGAATGGGTAACCCGGGATTTAGTAGCACTGGATGTACAAGAGATGAAAGGTACATATTGGGTTTTGCATGACAATTTTGAAGGCAGTACAGGAGATCAAGCACAGTTGAGCCACTCCAGATACAGAGTTGCATCTGTTGCTCATTAGTCAAATTCATTAGTAAACTCTTCGTGCAAGTTGATAGGAACTCAAAGCCCAAAATCTCTATATTCAAGGATTCCTCAACACTTTTTTTTGTTACACATGAAGAACTGACAATATTCTTTCAAACTATCTCCTTACTTTTACCTATTCCTAAATAAGGAATTACTTGACCTAGTTCATCGAAATGCTCCTGAGCCATAAAGGATGGATACAACAAAATGCTTGCTTCTCTAATTTTGTACCTAGTTCCGATGTGTTTTCTTCTCAAAATCATTTGAGAAAGTGGCTCACAAAATCCTGTGAATTTATTTTGGCAGAGATGGAATGAAATATTTAGTCAGAGAATAGAAATTGCCGAAGTGTAATAAAGCACTTAATTTCTCTATCACAACATAATACAACAATAAGCAACTGTACCGTGTTCCACTCCTGTTTAACATGGTAAAAGACAAAAATAACTGCATTGGTCAGAAAATGGGCTTTCTTCATATTTGAAGAAAATTCTAATCAGTACTATAAGCTTGCTTTCTTGCAACTGAAAGCAATTATTTCCCCACATGAGTAGCTCCATACTGCTTAGCAGGAGCAGAAATGTGTATTGCTGTTCCCTCAGTAAGCTGGACACGGATCAGGCTACGTTCTCAAAATACATTATTTTCTTCCACTGCGGCAAAGGAAGGGGTGCACAGGCCATGTGAGATGGGATGTCTGTGATCAACGTGAACAGAGAGCACTGCCTCTACTGCAGAACAGTTCAGGGCACTGGAGATTGAAAATACTGATTAACCTGTCCATGATGAAAAATGCACCTCCTGGCAAAATAAAACTTCCTGGGAAAGCTTCCTGTCATTATGTCAGAAAGATAATCAGGCAAAATAAAGCAGCAGAAGCCTCTAGATGATACAGAATATGTAACAGGACTAGAAAAGGTGTCAGGAGTTTGCCAAAATCAGTGAAAAAAAGGTGCAGTTCAGTGTTGGGTGCAAGACAAGCCCTACTTTGAAGGAATGCTAATTTCTTAGAACCTTAATGGCATCCAAATTTATCATTGCTCTTTTGTAACAGGGTCAGTCTGTGATAGAGATAGAGAGCACTGTTCTCTAAGAGCAAATACAGGTTAGGACACTTGCCTTTTTGCTCACAAAGAAACCACTGGCACCATCTTAAATATTAAAAGTAAAAAAAGGGGGAGACATTAAAGGGTTCAGCTATAATTGGAAGAAACAGCCTTTGCAATCTTTTAGTTGCAAAAAAAAAAAATCTGAGGTACAAGACCAATATTATTAAAAGGGTCACAAAATAATCAGATTAAAAATAATTTGCTATCTGGATGTATATTGTTTTGAAGAAGAGGCATTCAAAGAAGGATGAAAATCAGAAAAATGAGCAAGATGCAGGCAGTTTGTGATTGTTGACTGATTGTGTTCTAAGAAGTCGAAGAAGCTGTGAAGGTCTATCACACATTCCCTTTCATGGTGTTTGCCCTTGGAGAAGCACCAAGGAGGGGAAGGCAGGGCTAGAGGAGCACCAGAAGGTTTTGCTGTACCAGGGCCACGTGTGAAGTGGCTGCAGCGAGCTCCCAAAGCACCTCCTGTCTCCACAGTGCCATTGAACAGTGAACCCTTGCAGCCACCTATCAGATCAGAAGCTGGTAAGAGCACACTACACTTGAGCTTCCCCAAAAGGCTTAGGGGCTCTTGGGAGCACGATACTGGAAGAGAGGTTCACTATTTGACAAGTCCTGACTCAGTCTTGCTTGATTTGTCCCCAGCTACACTTACATGTACCTAAACACGATCAGTTCCAGACAAAACACTGAGCTTTCTCTCGAGGCAATGAACAAACATTGCCTCATATAAGCCAAGGTCCACTCATTTGTTTCCATTCTGAATAGGACTGCAAGCAGCATGCATTTTATTTCATAAATCTCCCCAGAGAGCACCCACGAAAAATCTCATGTACTGTACAGATTTACTATATTTGCAAACAAAGAGGATGGGTGAATAAGCCTATCGTGCTTCATGCAGCATGAACAAATATTTCAAGAGAAAGACAGGAAATGTATCCAAATAGATCCACAGAGACTTGAAATACTCCCAAGAATAACCCTAAACAGGCCTCTGCAATCCCCTACGGTTCTGTAGGAAAAGCTTCAATTCACTCAGAAAACACAGGTCTGAACGACACTACTTAAACTGACACACTAGAATGGCTAAAGACCTGAATCCAAAACTCTGCAAAAGCCTGAATTCCTCTTTGATGTGCTGACCATAACCTTGAGGGACCTCTCTGCAGACTATCCTCTTTGTGGTAAAAGCTGTTCATGCTCCTAAGGGAGCATGCTGGAGATGTATTTTGTTATAAAAGCTTATTTAGTTACTCTTTATTTACTCTTACAGTCTTCATTGGCTCCTAAGACAACGTAAAAAAAAGCACAAGCAAAGTACGATACGTGTGCGAAGTGCTGGCAGTCATCACAAATGCTGGTGGCTGAACACAACACAGGCACCACAGATGACAAAGCTTGCCTCAGAAATTATCTTGTGGCTCCAAAATGAAAGCAATGAGTACCATGCGTGCAAAATATACTCCAACTTAAACCTGATGCTTTTTTTAGTTTCTCTCTTTGTCAACTGAATTTAAATTCACCAAGGAAACGAAGTAATTTTTGCTATGAAGCTAGAACCACTAAGGAGGGGAAAGGGGAAATCCTGGCTGAAGTTTTCTTATCCATTTTGAGTTATGGCCTCCAAAGATTGTAAATCAAGTTTCTTCACTGGGCTTGCACATTTACAAATTACTTCAACTCCTTCTAGTTTCATACCAAGTTGTCATGCTGCGTATGTGCAAGAAATATACTTTTTTGAAGTGTGGAACAGCCCCAAAACAAACAAACAACAACAAAAAAGTATTCCCAGGAGTGCTTCTTTCAGTTGGAATAAATGACTGATAGAATAGAAAATTACTAAAAGTTTCAAAGGACATTTCAAAAGGAAAAGCAAAATAACTGACCTACATCAGTCTGAGATAAGCTGGAAAGCCCTGCCAACTCGTCATGCACTGAAGATAACACCAGAAGAGAAAAATAGTGATTAAAATTATAATTTTCAAAATTTAACGGCTTACTGCAACAACTTTTCATGCTTTAAATTCCGCCTTGTCTGTCTAGGTTGAAAACAGCCTAGTGGCACAGACATAAATGAGAATGTGTGAGAAAGTCAGCAAGGAACAGTAACATCATCTCTGGAAAAAATCCACAGTACCTCACGCCTGTGGGGTGACTCAGAGTCCTACACATACTCCATGCAAATTGGGGCTTAGAGGACACGATCTCATGCTGAGAAATAAGTTGTGGGTGGGCTGCACTGTAGGATTATTTGACTTTCAGACTTTCAAACCCCCCTTTGGCATTTCATAAAAATGTCTACTCCCATTTGCAGAAGTGAGAGTGAATTCTAAGTGAAGTTGTGATAAAGTCAGAAGAAAAAAAAAACCCAAAACAACAAAAGCTAAAACCAATCTCCAAATATAGTCAGCGTAGCCACATACTTATTGCTTTCTTCTCTATATAAATATCATAACTCAGACATGCATTCTGGAATGAGATCCAGAATTTAATACTTGTTTGGGAAACATATTTTACAGCTCTGTTACACTTTATTAAATATTCACAGACTCTTTTTCTTGTTTAAGTGAAAATCTTCAGTCTTTAATTCTCAGAGGTGCAGCACCTAATTTTCCTGGGTATACCTCACAAAAGCACTATTCCAAGCAGTTTCTGTCCCCACAAAGACATGGCTATCTCTGTTGCTTCACTTGCATTGAAGAGAAAAGCTAAAAGATTGCACAGCTTCTTAACAAGTAATGAACAGTCATAGTCAAGTGCTGTAGCAAAGTCAGTCATGTAAAGAAACAAAAAGACGCAAAGCAACTGCAGGGTTCAGAAATCTTGAAAAAAAGCTAGAAATAAGACTTCAGTATTGTATTCTTTCCTAAGACAAATGCAGCACTGCACTTAAATAGGAACAGGAAGGAGAATACAAAGGTAAGTTCCATATTATACACCTTAAAAAAGAATAAAACCTTACAAGCATTTTTAATGAAGTTAATGTCCTGTGTCTATCACTGAGCCAATCCATTAAATAATAAGTTTCCACATCTGGTAGTTGCCAACAGTGATGAGTAATGAGGAAAAAAAATAGAAAAAGAGCCAACTATAAGAGAAAATGAGAGTCAAAGCTTGCATGTTCATTTTGGTTAGATCCTCAGTGGACAATTACTCTCATAAGATCATACATAGATAAGGGTAATGCACAAGTGGGCTAATTGGTCTGATGAATGCCTTCCATTCTAGACATGTTTTAAGACCTCCAGTGCCATTGCAAAGATGGGAGCTAGGCCAATTTCTTGCATTACTATAGCTCCAAATGGGCAACAGGTATCTCAAAGTTCTTTGAAATTTCTCTACCAGGTACAAGTAAGACACTAATGATACCCAGAAAGAAATGTAGGGAAAGATTTCAAAGCTGCAATTAGAATTCATAACTCTCTAGGAAAGGATTAATAGACAACTGGTCCAAGACTACTTGAGCATAGAGATATTAATATCCCAGAGAGCCTGCACACATAGTGCATGGATGTGCCTAATAGTACTATGGTTTTATTTACAAGCAGCTCATGAAAAGTTGTAGATTTCAGAAGCACTATACAGATAAGAATGACAAGTATCAGGATCCTGCAAGAGTAATAAGAGAATAAAGCACTAATTATTGCAAGACATTGCTATAAAGACCTGCTGTACTGAGATAAGTAACTGATTAATGGTTTCTGAAATCTGATCTCAAATTTTGCAGTGGAAACAATGAAGGGAAACACTAACAGTTTTTTTTTTCCATCTGGGTTAATGTGTTGATGACATCTCTAAGGAGACCTCAAAGTTTAGCAGCAACAGGCAAAGAATCTTGTCCAAAAGTCTTGAGAAGGGACTGAATATTTTGAAGTGATCCGCTGAACTGGGTTATTGACTAGGCATGTAATTTCCCCATATCCTTAAATGTTATTTTTCTGATGTAGTATTTGAATAATAAGGTAATTCCTGATCTCAAACAACAGAAGCTTTTGCCTCAAGGGAGAATATGTTAAACCTTTCCTGCCTAGCAATACCAGCACTTTCTTGCAGTATGTCTATCAGACCAGCTGAAACCAGGACATTACCTAAAAAGAAAAAGCACTGATTTGCTGAAGTTTAATAAATAAAGAAAAACAAAACCAAAAGGTAATAAATTGTTCTACTTACGTCATAAACCTGGGGACTTGTCAGACAGCGGGCTATCAGGCCACACCAGCTGGGCAGCGTTGTGGTCAACGGAGGGCCACTGTGAGTGAGAATTGGCTTTAAATAACTTAAGTAGTTAAGGAAAACACACCAATGCTCAAAAACCAAGTATTGAAAATAAAGAGACAATTGTACATAAGTGTGATTCTGCCTTTAAACTGTGATTGCAATAATTGAACATAAAGCACCCTCCCAATATTTTCCCCTTGATTGTTTCAAGGGCAGTTTCTTTACTTACTAATTTTCTGCAAGGACCTCTAGCTAATGTTCTTCTTATAAGTGTCAAACAGTTGCAATGTTTCCAGCTTCTGTGCTCTCAAGTAAAACAGAAAGCAAAGGTGCTTTAGTGTTGAAAGGTCGAAGGGTATTTCTGCTCTGAAGATGGGAGCATGGCGTCAAGGTTGCAAGCTATAGGTATCAAGGTGACGTTCCTGTGTGGCTCAGTATAGGGAAATTCAGAAATTCTGTTCATTCAGTGTCCTCAGACTAACATGGCCAGTTGATCTGCTGGTTACTGAGCCACAGAGGTGCAACCAGAGATTTTACCTTTGTAATGCTGACAGACATTTCTGCAGTGCACATACATTTACCACACAGAGCTTCAGAAAGGCAAAGTGTATGCAAGAACCATGTACCACAGTGTTGATGGAAAGCAGTGCAACCTAGATGACACTGAAGGGACGTGTGTGTGGGTAAGGAAAGTGTCTCTATGCCTATTTTACACGTCTGTGCCCAGTAAATCCACACTTTTCACATGAGTACTCCACACAGATGATATGCCTGAAAAAAATACCAAGAGTCAAAATACATGTCTCTGTTAAAGAGCAGCATGTTGATCTTGACTAGCACATGAATCAATGAATTTTATTTTAAATACAAATACCTAAGTT
Source organism: Bombycilla garrulus (assembly GCA_013400315.1). Taxonomy (NCBI): domain Eukaryota; kingdom Metazoa; phylum Chordata; class Aves; order Passeriformes; family Bombycillidae; genus Bombycilla; species Bombycilla garrulus. The sequence continues at coordinate 505,576 of VXBU01010674.1, forward strand.
GCAGGCATTCTAGTTACTTTCTTAGGCCTCTACGCACAGAGAGAATCAAGTCCATTTGTAAATATATGTTTCCCTCTCAACCCATTAAGATGCTTAGGGCAAAGAGGGGGTTAAAAGGGGGTTGTTTTAGCAGAGAGCTATCCCTTCCCTTTAGCAGAGCCTGGCATAGCTGTTTACTCGAGCAGAGTTATGTTTCCTCCTTTCCTCCTTCACTAAAAGCGTGGTTACACCCATTCCTGGAAAGAAACAAGCTCTTCCCCTCGCACTAACCCAGGCTCCACACTGCCCTGTGCAGGCAGCAACTCAGCCATGAAAAAACAAACCCAGTTAAAGACATCCACTACTTCAAAGTTGCAGTTTTCCCCATGTCTAACAGTTGTGGGTGAACCCAGGGAACAGCCCACAACATCAAGTGAACTCTGCATTCCACAGGAATGAAGTTCCCACTTATCCATGAGTACAGAGCTCTGCAGGCAATAGTGAGCTTAGGAGCACACTTGTCCATCACTTACTTGCATCTTTTTCAAGTTAAGCTCTCTTGCAAAGAGTGTATTTTGAGACAATCTGCCTTTCTACCCAGAAAGCAAGTGAATGTACCAGCAAAAAAACCCCAAACATTTAGCCATGGATATAGAGGTGGCAATTCTAAAGATCTGTATAATTTAAGCGCACTCAGCCAGTGCTTATCTGAATGCCTTCTTCCAACAGAAGGGGCAGACTGTAACCTCTACATACAGTAAGACAGTTCTGCCTCTCAATGTCAGTTTCCTCAGTACAAACTTCAAAGAAACTTATCCTAAATATTGCTAGTCACTACTGGAAAAAAAAAAGGGGAATGCACTGTCAGGATCCTTTAAGTTCCTGTGAAACAGGTAGTTAGGCTGTAATTTCCTCCAGGCACTCCCCCTGGCTTTGCTGCAGCTGCTAGGGAGGGACTTGTTCTCTGCAAGCATCAGCTGAGGGAAGTCAGCACTGCCAGCTACTCCTTTCATCAAGCACATTCATTTTGTAAAGGCAGGGGAAGAGGACAGCTCTGCTTCCTTCTTAAAAGGACAAAAAGAAGCAATCAGCCACAGCCAGATCCTTTCATGCTTTTAATGCCAAAGTCTTTTTTTTTTTTTTTAATAATAAAAATTGACCTTGAGGCACCTTAAGGCCAGTCACTAAAATTCAAAGAGTTAACTTGGAATTATGAACATTTACGATTTTTTTAAATAACACATACACTCCCTTCTGTGCTTTGGGTCAGTACTACAACACCTGAAAGCATTGGTCACAAACAGATTTTATCCCAAAGATGCAAGTGCTATTAGGATCCAAACATTTTCAACATGCTAGCTGGGTTTACCTGGGTGTGAAAGACTCGTGCACAAAGCATGGAAGGAAACTACTGTGCTCCAACCAGCCCAGCAATCTCTCATCAATCAAAGGCCAAGACCCCAGTGAAAAGACTCAAATGCAAGCTGCGAGAACATTGGAGCCCTGTCACTGGTCATTGTGTATTTTTAGCTGACCCAGAAATGACCAGGAGTTCAGTATTGAAATTTCTTTGGGTTTCTAGGTGTAAGTGACTTGCCATGGCCTTAAGATTATCTTTGCCATTTTCTGCTAAGTGACTGTAAGCTGCTGAGGAGAAGCAGCTGTGACATACTTAATGTGTCATAATTAATGACATGCTGATTAAGTTAAGTAGATTAAAAAAACAAACCCAAGCCCACAAGCCTGAAATACAGGACAGCTACACAAAAGTTGCTCAGACTCTTAAACAAGGTTATTTAAATAGTACAATAATAGCTTCAGAAAGGTTGTACAGTGCTACATATGCTCAGAGACACTCTGCTTTAACACCCCTAGTACCTTCTGGATATACTTAAGGAGATAAGCCGGATCGCATGTAGATTTTTTGGTTCCAAAACTTCCTCTTTGGAAATCAACCAAAGGTTCTGGGACTTCATCACGAAAGCAGATGGCTCTGCAGAGCAATGAGTAGAGGCTTAGACAGGTACAATGAACTGGAAACCTAGTTTGTGCTAGGAGAATCGTTGAAAATAAGAACAGATTAATAGACCAAATCAGAGGACCTGAAATAGTTAATTGTCTGTCTTATTGCTTAGGAAGGAATAAAGAAGGAAGTGTCCTCCACTTGCTGGGGGACAGAAACTGGTTTCTGTCCCCCAGCCAGTGTCACAGACCCTGCATTAGGGAAAGGAAAGGTCTGACTGCTGAGCCAGTAAGTTCAAGCTTCAACTCTGTGCCTTGAGCCCGTCAAATAATTGAGAGAGACAAACAGGAGAAAGATCAAGTGTTTAAGGCTACCTATGGATACATGGAAATGGAAAAAGGTGAACATTTTGTGCCCTGGAACTCAGCTGTGTTTTCAAAAGGATACTTATGATCAAAGCTGTACCACAGCCGGAAGAGCCAAGCACTTTCCTGCTTCGTCCTGTTCCTTCGTGCAGAATCCTGGCCATCCTAAAATTAAGATAAAAACATATTCAATTATTTCAGCAGAAAAACTCAGAACTATACACTCCAATAATTCATAATATAATGTCCTGTCAAAAAAAAAAAGCCAGATTACTTCAATACTGTACTTGAAACACAAAAGAAAGCTGTTTAGAGACCTACTTATACTGAGTTTACTTTCTCTAGAAAGATCACAAACAACTGCAGAGAATCAGGCTGTCTTCACTGCACTCAAGTTACCTTAACAACTCCTCTACCACCAACTTCCCTGGAGCCTAAAACCTTATCTCACTGTTAGTATAGTAACACATATGGAAATAACTTTCAAACACACAGTAAGCTTCATTGATATTCCAAGACTGATTCCTATTCGTTGCTTGGTTAGCTTCCTTAACTCTTGGTCTACGTCTAATTCTAGGTTTGATGGTTTTTTTCTTAAGCCTGTTGCTTCCTTTGAAGAACAACGGAAATTACCTTGTCTGATAAACTCTCAGAAACTTGATGAAATAGATCACATTTAAAATAAATGTGCTTAACAGAGAATCCATATCAAGATCACAATTGAGGGAGGTCATGCAAATCTCAGAAATGCTGGATCAACCTTGAAAGGGCTAACAGTGTTAAATATAATCTCTTAACTAGCTGTGCTGCAAATTGTCACGCCAGCTGGTCTGCAGCTGCAGTTGTTTTTACTTTTGTTACTGTTTAGGGTTTGAGCATTTTTGTTTTGTTGTTTGTTGTTCGGATGGGGGGGGGTGGTGTTTATGGCCAGAGGCCAGAGTTAAACACAGGAAAACAAATGAATGCCTTGTATGAATCATCTTCCAAACTTCTGGAAAAGAACAAGACAGGATTACACCGTGTACTTCCGACCTGCAAAAAATCCATGATCCACCAAGAGTTAAACCTAATACATTTTCACTCCCTCCCCATCCCAAATGATATATTCTCTTCAACTGTGACATACTGCTAATCTTGGCTTGGTGAAAGAAAGATGAATCCAAAGGGAACTGACTAATGGACTACATTAACAGTGCAAAGCACAGCTAAAGAGGGAAACAAATGGGTAAAGTTCTTTATGTTTACATGGGAAAAAGCAAACATGGAATTTCCACAGCAGACACTGAATGAGAACAGAATACCCATGCCCTGTTTCCCATTAGAGCAATTCCTCAATTATTGACAAGCTCAGTCTGAATTGGCCAAAGCCATCTTTCCACAATACCACTTCCTAACTTTGGTTATATGCAATAATTGTGGCCTTCACTGCAATAAGTGTTTTGAGGTCTGGACTTCTGGTTGCTTCCAGATAGTTACAAAACAAAATTCACCCTTACTGGTTGCCAGCTTCACCATTTCAGCATCTCTTTTGTGTGCTGGACACAGCTTTTTACAAAGAACACAGAGATGCCAAGTGCAGTTTCTGAAATGAGAGAGATACTCCCTGAGTAGCTATCTCTTACCTGTACAACATGTAACAGGAAATGAAAAAGAGGATTAAAAAAAAAAATAAAACAGCTCCAAAAAAACAACAACCAGCCAACAAAATAAAAACAACCACAACACCCCCCCTCCTCCCCCACCCTCTCTCTCAAAAAAAAAAAAAAAAAAGGTCAAGGCAGGAGAAACAACCAGCATGAAAAAAGCTAATCCCAAATACATTCATCTATCTCTGAGCAGCCTGAACACCAGCATCATCATACAACACTTGTTCCCTAAGCATTCTCTAGATCCAAAGTTACCTGTCAGTCAACTTCCTCAAGTAGAATCCTACACAAGCAACCAACTGTGCTTCTGAAAAATTGGTGTCAAGCAGAACTCTGGAAGAGTGCAAACCAAGGTCTGGACAGAGGAAATTCCTAGTTAAGCCTGAGGAATTTTTGAGTTGTTTTGGTTTTTTCCAGACCTTTCACTCCTCCTGTGAATCAACTCAAGTTTACGGATGAGCAAAACTGAAAATTCTGCTATGAACAGCATTCTTCCAACCATGTTGTTTGCCAATAGCATATTTCAGGGAAAAAAGTCAACTCTTGGGTTGTTCCTGATGCACGGAAAGCTTCACTAAGGATTCACAGCAACAGTTTGCTGAATACAAGCAGCAATTTGCTCGTGCTCCTTCTGCTTCACCCATGTGATAGGTAGTCCAGGCAGGATCCAGATGGCATTTGGCTTGGTATACAAGAGTCAAGATCAGATTAGCAAATTTAATCTTGGATTCTAACAAGTCCAAGGGCCAAAATTTGGTATCAGTTAAAGAAGAGGAGCCAAGAGTATTACCTCTAAATTGAGAGGAGCTATTTCTGCAGTGGCATGCTAAGAGCAAGCATATTAGGTAGGTGGGGGAAGAGGAAAATGAGTTGTTATACAGAGTGTATTAGTAGATTTGGGAAGGTTTTTGATACCTTATGTGTACACAAAGCCACAACCATGACGGTGTTACACCCAAAAATCACTGAATGTTTTTCAGTGGGCACTACTTGAATATTGCAAAGCAAAATCCCCTACTGATTTACCAGCTAGGAGAGAAAGGTTTTATCCATGCATACAACTTCTGCAGTTTTCTATTGTCTTAGTTATAAAAATAAGATCAGCCTAATAGAGAAGTTATGTAATTACTTACTCCTTGTAAGACTTGAAAGCTGTCATTAGTAGGTGGAGGATCCTGATCTGGGTCAACCCCAACCCTACAGAAACATTAGGAAAACAAAGCAAGTGGTGTTACTGAGGGTTGCAAATGCTGTAAGTTTGAAATGCAGAATGCATTTTAAAAGCACTTTAAGCACCCAGCAAAGCTGCATCAGCGAGGTTATAAGAATAGATTGAGGAAGAGCTGTCTGTTACTCCCCTGCAGTTACACAGCTATAAACAAGATACTTTTTCACTCAAGAAACTGCTTTAACTCTATGTCAGCATCAACCTTAACTGCTTACCTTTGTCAATTTTTTAGAACACTGAAAAATACTATTTTTGCCCTAAAAAGTGGATGGCATCCTCTTCAGTGGAGAGTATCCCTCATGTCCAGCAGAAAGAAAACAGAAACTAAGGATAAAGCCCAGCCTAACTATTTCCTACAGCAAATAACTGCCAGATAAACCTGAGAATGGCTGAAATACACAATTTTAAAGGCACACACACTCCATGTTTTAATGCACTGTGGGAAGCACAAAATATATTTTATGAAGGGTCATAACATTAATTTGCTGCAAGTTTCATTCACCTAACACAACACAGCCACAGTGGACTAAGAAGTGGCCTGCAGTCCAGCCTCCCATCTGAGTGCGGCTGGGTTTGTGTAATGAGATAGTGAATAATTGACACAATTATTGAATCAGTAATTGATTGGAGAATGGTTGACAGAATAATATGTTAAGAAGAAACTGTCTACTCACTTGTTCATAATTAGAAACCATCTTGTTACTGAACCATCCTTACACATAGGGCTTCTATCCAAGATTGGCATTTAATCCTTGTAATTATGTTCAGGTTTTGGGGTAGACTGGACTTGTCTATTTTATATCCTATTCATAACCTGATCTCTGTCATCTCTTGTAGAACCCAAACCTCCAACCTCAAAAGGTAGATAAGCTTCTCAGTCTCAAATATGTTATGTTTCAGTTCCACCATGTCGCATAACAAGTGTGGGAAAACACATGCAACAGCCATCTCAGACAATAAGATTTTGTTAACGTCACCACTTCTACTCTCTTAGAAGAGACTGAGCTGGTTTGGTGCAATTTTCTTGTTACTTTGACAAAAAAAGTATTCAGCTATTTATAGTCATGGTGTTTATGCAACAGCCCTAAGAATCACCAGAAACCAAGAGAACCTTGCGGGTCAGACCATATGACTGGTTTGTCCCAGGGACACCATACTTAGATCAAATGAAAAGAGAACACTTTCAAATAGCTTCCAGGGCAGCATTTTTTTGATAGAACAATAGAAGAAGAAAAGTTTTAAGTCATCCTTTGGACTCACAGCCAGCTCAAGACCTCATATGAGTTAATGTAGTTCAGGGAAAATCCAGAAGAATCTCATTAAAACTAGTGCTGACCCAGTCCTTTGCTTGGATTTCTTTCTTTTTTTTCTGACCCTCTTGTTCTTTCCTCATCACTTCTTTTTTCCACATATGGAGTCATGTCGAACTTCAGGCACATTTAGCCTGGAAATTGCTTGGCACTGACCAGTCCCAGAACTGAAAATCTTCACCAGTTTAAGGGAAGGCTGGATAGACAGAGTGCTGGGTTGTAACACATGCTAAAATAAAACACCACACACAAGAGCTCTGAGAGCTTACAAGGGCTGGGATGTTACTGCTTTGGCTACCACTACATAAGAACAGATTTTGGCAGGGAAATTTGTTATCTAATGCAGAAAGCTGGCAAGCAACCTCAGGAAACTGACTCAGTGCAGTAATATATGTATATACATAAGAGTATGCATTCCTTTATAAGTACACACCAAAACAAAAGAAAAATATTTGTGGCTTTCCAAACTGCACATGGGGGAAGGTTCAGTGTGCTGTGCACAGCAACCAGGCTCATGTTGGCTGTGTAGCTGACAGTGTGATTGGAGAGTTCAAGAAGCTCGTTCCAGAAGATGAGCATAGCTTGCATTCCCCAAATAGTTTTTACTCCCTGGGCTACCTATTCACTTCACAGGACATAAGAAAACCAAACTGTTCAGTGTCTCAGCTTTTACTTGACCTACAAGGTTGTGCATTTGTTTTGAGGATTTTAACTGCCCTTAAGCAGGGGAATGGGGCTTAATGGAAGACCAAAACAGGATAACCAGACTGTTCAGTGAAGTTTCAGTATATCACAGACCAAGAATTTGGGATCACTGTTGTGCTGAAGAGGCAAAAAATCCTCCTATATTAAAATGGTTCAAATTCAGAAAAGAAAATCATACTACAGCTGTTCCTTCCAATACTGAAACAGTATATCCACACAGACTTGTCCATTTAAATTTTTTTCAAAGTTATTCTTCAAATTAATTTATATTTTGAATATTTATATTAATTCTTTTCCATATATCACATTTAAAAAAAAAAATTCACTTTCAAAGTCTGTTCCTCAGTTCAGAGATTAACACCAAATACATTTTGAATTATCACAACTATTTTTTGTATCTTTTGAAAAATACATATCTTTCAAACAATATCCTCTACTCTAGCATTTATTGTATAGGAAGTTTAGTCTTTGGTAGCAAGCCAAACTTTAACTGCCTGTTAAAGCTTCAAGGTTAAATACCCTGATCTCATGACAAGCATCACTTTTTTTGTGCAGGCCCTAGAATTCTAAGGAAGTGTCACCTTTATCACCGAAGCAAAACAATACCAAAAAACAGTCAAATCCATCCCAACCTCCTTTACAGTGAAGAGAAGCACAGAAAACAATTACTTCATCCTTGCTTAACTACTTCAGTAATTAAAAGCATGAGTAAAGCTGATATATACATATCTTCAGCATTGATTTTCATCTTACAGGGAAGAGAAAAAAAAATCAATTTCATATGCTTAATATATTTTAAAATCTTTAAAATTAAAAGTAATTTAAATGTGCTGTAAAGGTCAATATCAGCCCTCATTTGTTCACCGTGTTTTATAAATCAAATTGTTCCTGGATGGATTTACACAAACCTCCTCCCAGAGGTCAGTGGCACAGAGAGGGCAGCCTTGCTAAAGGCTGGGCTGTTTTGCTCAGACCCCCTAGCAGAAAGGCAGGGTGAAAACAGTGTTTTATTGAAGAGACACCTCTGTGGTAGGGACTGAGGGGCACAGCAGATGTGCCACAGCCAAGGCCAAGGCAATGCCGATGCCAACAAGCATCTTTGTTTTCCCCTCCACTTCTGAAAGCTCTTTGGAGCTGCTGTGTGGGGATTCCCTAAGGTTATACAAATAGATAACTCTTAAAAAGAAGATTTAAGATGAAGAATATGAGCAGTCTTTTAGCTGTAACAATGCACATATGTTTCAAAATTGGTGAAAAATCCATTTATTTTCTCCATTGCAATCACTTTGGTATCTGATAGACACCTTATTCCTTCAGTACAAACAATTACTAGTATGTAGAATTCAGACACCTTTATTTCAGCCTTGAGAAGGTCATTAGAATCTGTAGACAAGAGTAGGCTATAGTACAAATTAATCCAATTTAAGTGTATTTCTTCACTCCTCCCTAATGAAAACTTTTTTTTTTTAATGGCAAAAATGGCTTTTCATCCTCTAAGATCTGTGTAACAATAAAGTCTAGTCTTGAGCTCCTAATGCCCAACATCAGAACACAACATTTCTGCCCTTAAATAACTCCTGGACTTCTTGATCTTTATCCTACAGCTACAACTCCAGCATCACATGTAGCAGAGGAGCTACTCAGATTTGATCTCTCCAAACATAAAGCTTATGTATAATTCAGTAATTTAAACAGTGTGGGAGAAAGTGGTTCACACACAAAACTGAGCTAAGTGGATGGAAATGAATGGTAAAAAGGCATATAGAACTGCATCAAGTTCTCTACTACATCATTTTAGAAAGGGTGGAATTATTTGTTCGGATACTTCAGAAACTTTTCCAGGGCACTACAACACATGGATGACAAGTTACCAAAATACCAGGCATTATTAGATTTATCATGCGTAATTACTATGGCAACAGCCAAGAATGAATGTAATAGATAATAGTTCTCAGATTGTCTGTAGAATTTAACACATTGCATCTCAGGCAAGTCTAATAGTTTGCTGGAAACCTTCAAGTGTGACAAGGCATATAAAAACTTTTCATCGCCACATCCCAAAGAGATTTCTTTATGTAAATATTCTGTATGTGTGTTTTTATATACATACACACACACATACATACACATCCCCTGTAGATGTCAGAGATTTATCTTATTTTAAATTATTTCTCTAACCATTTATCTGTTCTAAAAACAACAAACCAGAATGCTACTCTTCTGTGGTTGATATCTCCCTGTTTTTAAAAATATATCCCAAAGAGGCTGGGCTAAATCATCTATCAAGTTCCTTCTAACCTGAAGAGTTATATGAAATAACCTCAAACGATGTTTAATACCTTTGTGATTAAAGATCATAAGATCAAATCCATGGTTTTCATCTCTCAAGTCTTCCAAGGCCGGAGATTCAAGTTTTGCTTTATTAAATATCTATACACAGAGTAAAAGAATGTGTTTTGTAGTTTCATTTTTTAGACATGATGCGTGATCCACACTCTCACAGCTCAGAATAAGTGCATAGACTCAGAGTTGAGGAACATCTACAGCACTGTCAGAAAAGAAGAGGCAGCAGCATGCCACAGTATAGAAGAAGAGCACACACTCAGTGTTACAAAGATTAAAAAAGCCAAGCACCAGGTTAATGTGGTATTAAGGAAAGCACAGTGTCACCTGAAATACAGCCAGTGGCTTTCACTCATCTCTTCCACCGATGGAACATGGTCACCAACTCTGGTACAGTACAAGAATGCAATGTAAGTAACAAAATGCTCATGAGATGGGGGCTCTACAGAGCTCTTCAGCAAAACAAAGCAAACCAACAAAAAAAATCCATACGCAATCAAAAAAGACAAAACATACATGAACAACAATGGCAGAGCAACGACAAAGACCAAAAAAACTAAAATTAGCAACAGCAGCAATTTATGATTGACATATCCAGTAATATTCCTCATTAATTCAGATCCCAGCTGGCAACGTGTCTGGATTGCAGACAGACTGCCTGCCCAGAAAACCAGATTCAGTAGCTCTCTTTGGTGCTACACACAGACACGGCCAATCTAAGACAACTCCTACCACTTCAGACCTGCACATGGTCCAAAAGAGAAAGAGACATCACAGGAAGTAGTCATGGGAAGCTAGACATTTATGTGAGGGGTCACCAATACTGCCTGGTTTCAGAGCACTACAAACCAGCTGGTAACAAGGCCTAAATCACTCCATCGCTTTAACTAAAAATTGACTATCAATTTTTGATTTAATCTACAGTCATAGCAGAGTCTGGTTTTACTCCTTGCTTTGCCTTTTTCAGTTGTGTTTGTGGGGTTTTTTTAGGTGCAAATGAAAGAATTTTTGGCTTACAGTATTTTTCATATACATTCCTTAGCAGCCTGTGGGGTTTTATTCCCCATATTTTTCCACAAAAGCATGTGTCAAGAACTATATATTGTTTATGTGAAATAAAACCCCAGATGATCAGAAATCCACAGAGACCTCACTTTAGAAAAAGCAGGTGTACACACCCTGGTTGCAGGCTGACATCTTGACTAACCAAATACTTAATGCTATAGCTTGTGAGAGCATGTACACCTCTAATCGTTGAATATCGAGATAAATACCAGACTTTAGATAGCTTTGTTTTGGATTCCAGGTTCAATAGCTCTTTTCCCATGCCAACATGCTCCGCAGGTCAGAGTACTCTGTTCCCCAAGGCCATCACTGAGACGGTTCTGCATGTGCAGCAAAAACTAAAATTAAAAACTGCCCAATAACTTCCCTTCTATGACTTCTTCCTCTTTGCTGTATCTTTGCCAAGTTAGTATACTAAAGTTTTCCCAGATGTCTGTAATGAGAGCAGCATTTTTGGAAAACTTTAGCTATTTTGGAAGAGTTCAACAGTTTCTCAGAAGATGGCTGAGAAAGAAAACTCCCACCACCATGATTTTAAAAAATTAAAACCCAATCCCTAAAAACCTCTGAAATTAGGAAAAGTTGTCTCAGGTTGTTTTTAGGATGCCTTTGGGTATTTGTTTACTTCACCTAACCAAGACAATGACTCCTGAAACTGCTGGCCGAGGCCTACCAGAACCTGGCAGTTCAGCTGATGTCATCTGTGTGCTCCAGATGTGTCTCAACCCAACTCCTACAGTGTCTTGCCCACACTTTTTCTCTGTGGTGTGAATTGCTGTGTTTCAGAGAACAAGAACAGAGAAAAGCGAACATCTCCCATGCTTATTTCTAGAGGAAGAGGTAATCTATTTCCTACTAAGGGAAAGGCCCAGAGGGGTGAGGCTGGAGGCTGCACTGCCCCACTATTAAGGGAGATTAAACACTCATGATGAAAAACTAGAGATTGGGAAAGAAGGAGGAAGAACAGAAGAACTAGGGAAAGACAACTGGAAGAAACAGTACAGAAAAAGAAGGGCAAGGAAGAAGCCCCACAGAGGGCAAGGGATAGCTCCCGTGTCTGTGCATCTGCCTTCAAGGGCAACAGAGAGTGGCTAAAGGCAGTGAAAGATCCAAGTAATACAATAATGGGAACAGGCTGCAAAACAGGAGGATGTAAGCACCTAGCAGACATCCCCCACCCCAGTCAGGAACACAGCATGAGGCTGGATCCCAGCACACCGAGGTGTGCTGTGTAATGCACATCTTATCATTGCACCACCCTGGGCATGAGAATGGAGTGCAACCACCAAGCCAACACTTCTACCACCATCCCAGATAGTTAGGTAGTTCACATAGCAGCTGGATGAGCGTTAATGTTTCCACATTTCTTTTTCAGTTTGCTCTTTTACAGAAAAAGAAAAATCACTAAATAGAAAGCTCTTTAAAGATTGTATATGCAAAGTCAGACATAAGGCACTAAATATCTAAGTTGATGTCCGTGCAACCTTTAGCTTTTATGGTAAAAAGAACCCTAAATTGTTTTAAAGTGTAAGGTACAATGCTTTGAGATTTATAGAAAAGTTCCTAAGTAGAACTGAAATTACTTCATTAAAGTAAGCAATGACCTCTGCATTTTGCAGCAATTTATGAAGCAGAGGAAGGCACTAATCTATTAATTGCTTTATTCAGCATGAAGAGAACAGGTACTAACCTCTAATCAAAAACAGACAACACATTGATGTGCAATACAAATGCTAGGACTTCCCTTTTTCCTGTGACAGATAAATGAAACAAGAAGTCAGCTATTTTTTTTGAAAAGAGGAATTTTGGCAGTGGTTTTGATTTACATAGCTCTCAAATTTGCTGAAACTGTTAAAGCTTCAGCCAGGAAATTGTTTCTTTGTTTAGGTCTTAAAGGATGATACTGTATTTTTAATATCCAGGTCATGCTTTAGTTTCTAAGAGAAAAACTTTACTAAGAAAATGAAACTGTTTACCACTCAAATGCTTGGATGTGTCTCACTGATAGTCAGCCAAGGACCTCTAACACATGATATCATGTCTTTAACTCCAGTTTCTGGTGTTAGTTTTTAATTTCCTTGGCGTCAAGTGGCACAAAACAAGAGCATCTAAAGATCCTGTTATTTTTTTATTCAGATTTTGAAGCTGTGAGCTTGCTTTTCCAACTGGTTAAGAAGTAAACTGAAGTTAAGCCTCTGCTACAAACCATAGGTCCTTTACTTAGCTGTATATGAAAGCTTGCTCAGTTGTCCCTGGTAACCTACCCTATCTGAAAAGGGTGCTCATCCCAATAACTGAAATTTTCAGAACAACAAGAGGAGGCAGAGAGTTTTTTGGTCTATTTTCCTCCTTATACTGCTTTTTACTTCACCAAAACTCAATTTTCATGTTAGCCTCTCTTGCCCTTTATCTACTTTTAATATTTCATATCATGGGAGGGAAGGGACCAGCAGTAAGTAGGAACCAAGCATGCATCCCAGATGCTACACAAATAACAGTGTGGCCAGAAGGCATGTGCCTCTTGCTCTGAGGCACAGCAAAGCAGTTCTGGATCCCTGTGTGGGCGTTGCCCCTTGCATGCACACAGCTGCTTCCCCATGAGCTCAGTGGTATCAGGCCAGGCTGACGCTCCTGGCTGGAGTCAGCTCCCTGGTACAGTTCTACTTCAGTCATGCAGGCACCACCTTAAATAAGTTCCTTTGGTTTTGATGTCTGTCTTGACTCCTCTGACTTGCCCAGACATGGGCCTCCTATTTACATCCACGCTGAGGAAAGGCCAACTGCTTCATGAGGACTTGGAAATGGCTGACTAGCCTGCCTTCCTGAAGCAACAGGTGTGACCTTCACATCAAAACTGGACTCTTAGGAGTCCCCACAAATCCTCACACTTAGGTCCAACATACACATGGCCTTAATTTTCTACATCCCTTCACTTCATCTGGGAATCAAACCACTTTTTATCCTATAACCTCTTTTCTAAATAATCCTGTATGCGACCACTACTTATTTCCAGCCTCTAGCAACTGAATTTACTGGGCAAGTACCAAGGCTCAGAAAGCATCCTGGGTACAAATTAACTATTGCACAGCCTCAGGACAGCTTCAGCACTACACACTCTGCTGCTGAGCGAGGCACTGACAGCATCTCAGCTTCTCCTCCTGTTTACCTCTTCCACAGAGTAGAAGGGGATGGAAAAGAGATAACTGGCATAATTTTAAAATAAAACTTGAAAATAAAAAATAATTAGTCCCTTTTTATTATTTTTTTTTTTAATCTATAAAATCAGGACTTTTTTTATGTTCTAACCGCTGAGGGTACCTCGCAGGCGCTGTTTGTAACTCTCGATCAGCTGCACACGGCCGCCACCTCCTGGCACAAATGTGGTTTCATGTGGTCCCTGAAAACGCCGACTCCATCCCTGGCACTTCAGTGCCTATGGAGCCATGTGTAGGCAGACCCATGCAGTTCCCTAAAATGCTTCCTATGTAGAGCTCTCTTGTTATATATGTTATCCTTCCTTGGACAGGAAGGTTAACCCTTTATTTTCGGTCAACCATACCAAAAAAGTGACAGTTAAAATTACTGCTTACTCGCAAGGATGGGTAAATCTTCCACTAAAACTGCAACTTATCACTCAAAACTATGCTTTGGTCGGTACCTTTTGGTAGTTACTTCTCTAGGAATGGTACCATAGCTGTTCTGCCTTGTTAGTCACACTAAAGACTTTTTAAGTCCAGCCACCTTGAGGGATAAGCCTGGAATGTATATGGGGTTAGTTCTCTCTGCCTGCAGGACCAGCTCATCAGCCAGGCTTTTGGAGTCTCACTACTGAACTAGATTAGCTAAAGGAGGAACTACATAATCTTGGATTCTTCCTGGTTTCAACAGAGGAGAATGGGAGGAAAGAAACCTGCTACCTCAGAACGATTTTGCAGTTGGCTAAGGGCTGGGCCACATGCAAGAATTCAGTCCTGTCCTACTGCTGATGACTGAAGGAACCCTGTGGCAGAGGTCATGGTTGAGTGCGTTCAGGGCTTGTACAGCTTGTATTTTTTTAATCACCCTCTACTTATCTTTATCTCCCAAACAGCCAAAACACTCAAAATTATAATATATATGCCTTTAACAATGATTAATTTGTGATTCTCTAGCACATCTCTTGATAAATATTCTCAAATATGAAAGTTCATGCAATCAAAAGTACTAAGTATTAGCCAGGATTTTTAAGTCAGACATCTATAATCATGCAACTTACCATTTTCACAGATCTCCTCAAAACAGGAGGAAATATGCCCCAAAGACCAGCAGGATCCCTTTTATCCCACTTGCTTATATAACATAAGGTTTTGTTTAAAGTACATTCAGCTAAGCACCACCCAATAAAGAATCCACTGAACTTAAAAACCTTAACAGGCCCGTTACAAAGAGCCAAAAGAAGGGGAACAGTCTTAGTATAATATGAAGTCTCTATGGGGCTAGATTAATTCTTTATTTTCAATATAGAGCTGCTTTATCAGGCAACACTATTCCATATCCTGCTGGACTAACAAAGACCTAGATACCTACTTGCAGAGCACCTGTAGGCTGAATCCCAGCAGCATCAGTACATTTTCTTCACCAGACTGCACTGGCACCTTCCTCTATAAAACATCATGTTCTAAATACCTACATATATATCTATAAATACCATGTTCTATATGCTTCTGGCAAGCATCAAACAAGTTCTGTAGAAGTATGCCAAATCAGCACAGCTGCTTGTTGAAAAGTGAAGTTTCCCCAGCACAGAGCTGCATACAGACCTGATGTTCAGCCATGACAGCATGGGGGTGGTACCTCCACCAACAATCCACACGGTGAAAAACACAATGAGCAGAGTTGTTGAGAACATCATCTGGTGGGAGTAGGTAGCAGTATCTCGTATGGCCAGAGCAAAGGCCATAGCTCCCCTGAGACCTATCAGAAAGAATGAAATAAAAGCTTCAGGAGTGCAGCCATGGCTGTGGATAGCACAGCACCTTTCCTCGCTCCCTCCCACAAAGTGTCAGGCAGAAAGCACTGGGCTCCAGCAGGTTTTAATTTCCTTAGATTCCCTGATAAATTATGCCCTGGGATAATTTACAACAGAATGTTGTAACTGTCCTGGTTTCCTATAACTTACAGAATCCACAAGTGCTGTGAAAAGGTGTAAATTCCTCCAGAAATTAACAGGAAAGGAAGAGACAAACACACAAGTTGTGGTCAACAGCAAAACATTGTGTAAGTCAAGGAGCTCCTTGAATCCAGATGAAAATTCAGACTTTTCCAGTTGAATCCATAATTGAAATGTGAGTTCTTGACACGAAATTTTTATCAGCTAGAAAAATATTCTAGTTAATTACATGGTTACATGCAGACTACATATTTTCCTCCTCTACTCCCAGTTATGAAACTTCACTAGCAGGAACAAGCCATGGCACTGGGCCATCTGCAGACTTCTTATGTAGAGGAATCACAGGATGGTTAAGGTTTTAAGGAACCCTGGAGTTCACCTGGTCCACTTCTCCTGCTTGAGCAACCCCTGCTCAACCTGCAGTAGTTTGCACAGGACCGTGTCCAGATGGCTTTTGAATATCTTCATGGATGGAGATGCCTCAACATCTCTGGACAATTTGTACAATGCTTGGACATATTAAAAAAGGTTTCCAGATGTTCAAACAGAAAACTTCATGTGTTTGTGCCAGTTTGTGCCCATTACCTCTGGGCCTGGCACAGGGCACCACTGAAAACAGCCTGGCTCTATCCTCTTTATACCCTCTTCTGTACAGAGGATTCCCTGGAACTTCTTGAGGATGCACATGTTTAAACACACAATACTTGATTTGCCTTAAATTACAAACTTAAACATTCATCTGTGTGACAGAAATTATAAGGCAATTTAAGTCAAATACCTTTGTCCAACTAAGTGGGAAAGTGCACCCATAAACACCCCTCAATTTTCTCAGCAGGTATCTGTTTCTGCACAATGTGAAGATCATCTCAGCTAGAAATAACCTTCTGGAAGAGATACATCCCAATTCTTCCATGTCCTTCACAAGCACTTCAAATGAAAATGCTCTATTCCCAACAGGAGGTGCTGCTTCTGTGAGCAGGTAGCATTTCAAGATATCACCCACCCCAGACATGGCACACTTTCTGAAAAGGCTGAAAGATACAGGATGGCATGCTGCAACAATGAGTAAGCTTTCCCTTTAGGATACATGAATTTGGATTATAAAAACAGAAAGTAGTACAGCCAATTGTGTTAAATTCAAGAGTTTTTGCATTGCCCAGAATTTTTGCTCTTACCTGAAAACATCATCATGTGCTGAAAGCTCCAGCTGATCTTATGCCTCCTGCCCAAGTTCAACAAGAAGGAGAGGGGGTAGATATGTGCAGCTCTGCCCAAAAAGATTGCAACCTGTTTGCAGATGAGGGTTAAGGATTTCTTTTTCCTGAGGTATGTAGTTTTTGGTACCTGGCTATAACATGAAGCTTTTGTTTTAGTGAGAGATTTACATCATGATATCAAGTGTTCTTCCTACAGCTGTTACCTAAAGCAGACTTTCCCCAATTTTATCCAACTTGTGCATTCATTCAAAAGTGTTTGCACAAAATGCAAATTTTTACTAACATAACTAAGTTTTTAGATGCACAGTGAAATTATACCTGGTATTAAAATGACCAATTGTAAAAATGAAGACTTTACTTTGAAAATTCACACATTAAACAATTATCACCACCACCATTCAATTTTGAGTTTTGGAATAACAGAAATGCAGCCTTGTGTACAGAGGGGAAAACAACTTAAGACCAGCAAGTGGCCACATCATTATGACTCCTGCAGAGGCAAAACCTCCTATTGGCTAGCAAACACTTACCAGTACAGAGTTACTAAGAATATAAATCCAAAAGCCATTTTTCAGCACAAGAATGAAGTTGAAAATGAATAGTGGAAGAGTGTTGCAGAAATTCATTACAGTGGGTGGCAAGCACCCCAGTGCGGTGCAAAACATCCACTGGTTCCAGTGAAGAAGCAGAAAGCTGAAAACACACTCCACTGTATAAGGAGCATTTTGGGAAAAACTAGAATGGTGGGCTGAAATCCTATTAAATACCAACATAGCCAGAAGCCAAACACTGATCATTTGCTGCTGGGATGGGAACATTAGAAGAATAATACGTCTCCCATGGAAAAGAAATAAAGAGAATAAGAGCTCTAGACACCACTGGGTTTTTGCCATAGCTTAAGTAATGCAATACTGTCAGCAGGGAATATCTCTAAGAAAGTCAGATTTTGATTATTACTTTGTACAATAACCTTCACATAACTATTCCAAGCAATTTTTATACCAGTCCTTTTAAGTACTGCAGAAATCAGACATCGGAAGCCATCAAGACTAATGTATGTAGGAATAATAATTAAGATTTTGCCAAGGATGTTGAGGCTCTAGCTCTGCCTTTAGAGTCCAGCCTTTCACTTTCAACAACTGGTGATGTCTCTACATTTCACCCCTGCAGTTGTTAACTCAATGGGGACCACGAGTGTTGAGTAAAACATGGGTGCTAGTACTAGTTGTCCCCGTCACAAAGATAGAAAAACCCTCAAGAGGCAACAGTGGCTAAGTGTAATGGTAGAAAAAGATGTGCAAATGTATTAAGAGGCAAGTAGGTAGAGAAACAATCACTGAAAACAAACCCAGGGAAGGCAGCATAACTTGAGAGAAGATGGAAGGCCACACTAAGCATGAAAAATTGCATTGCTTAGTATACCAGAACTACTCTGTTCATGCCTTTATCCAATGTCTTCAGATCTCTGGAGCATTTCTTAGGTCAGAAAAGTGGATGTGAGGCAACACGGGAGAAAGTTTATTACAGTTCCAGAAAAAATAAATGGCCAAAGGAAAATAAAGACAAATGTGATAAATCCCGAGAAGCAGTACAGAACACAGTAGAAAGAAGAGAAAACAAGTACATCTCATACTTGGCCAGCTTTATATGTCCTTTTATGGGGTTTTACCTCCATTGCCAATAGCTCTACTCCTACAGCAGGCAAAGGGAAATGAAGACTGGAAGACTAGTTCTCATTTCTTCATGCATACTTACCATTCTGCTGAAATTTCAAGCAGCCAGGATTATAGTGAGGAGAAAGTTACACAACCCATTTCAACAGGGGGCAGGATGCAGAGCTTACATGAGTGTGACTAGTACAAAGATGCAGAGCTTACATGAGTGTGACTAGTACAAAGTGTTCAGTTCTGGGGACTCTGAGAGTCAGGTACCAGGTCAACCAGAGACAATGGCAGGACCTTTAACTGTGTACCCTTCATGTCATGGTCCACACCCCAGCTCAGTTCCTCTCTCCTCCCATCACCTTAGATGCTGACCTCTGGGCCATTGCTCAAGTATTATCTATTCACTCACATTCCTTTTTATGTATTTGAAGCTTACCCCCTACTTTCTCAAGGGGCCACTGGAAGTGGAAAGAAAAATGAATCCTTTTCTAGATCACCAAAGTTCAAATACAAGAATAACACAAGCAGTGTTGGCTGTCAATGGCCAAAGCCCACAGTAAAGCATATTTGTTTATTTATCTAGTGAAATTCTATTACTTCTAACATTCAGATACAAAGCCAACAGCTGCCTAGCACAGATGCCTTCGGGCTTTGATGTAAGGTGTAACCAAAGATTTTTCTCAAAATTATTGCAAGACGTTAGGCCAGCCACCACTCTCTGTTTGGTAAAGCCAACAGACATCACAAGTTTTTGGGCAGATGAGACAGTAAAGAAACCTCACACAATGTGAAAAAGGATACAAAAGCTCCAATAATGAAAACTGGGCTGAATATATGCTTCTGGAAAGTAAACAGTGCCAAGCCCATATAGGAAAATATGAAGTTCTCAGCCAGGAAGTGCAACACCTCAAAGAGCTAGAGAGAAAAACCATCATATATTAAAGGCCAAATAGAAAAGATGCTTTAAAAACAAAAGTACATGGACTACTACAGCAGTGCACTGTAAAAAAGGTAAAAGATATCCTTGCCTGCTTAGTGCGACTTCTTGATTCAACTGACAAATTATTGTATGTATAATGTGCCTGGGTAATTCCACAGAAGAGGACAGCCACCACACCTGTGAACAGAACCATATGTAAAAATCAGCCTCTTTACTATCAGGTCACCACACTTTCCCTTCACGAGCTCCATTTAATTTGCACACCATTCTTAACCTTGAGACTTTGTGACTTCCATTCAAGTGAGTGAGATACCAGGTTAGGGAGATGATGTCTGAACCAACCATTGCCTTTTCTAGGCAGTGAGCTGCAGCTTCAACATGGAACAGAGGGCAAAAAACCCCAAAAAACAAAAAACACCAACAGCCCAACTTTAAGCACAAACATATTTCTCATTGAAAAGCTCTAGTGAGAAAGTGGAAAAATGGCTGCTGAGATGGACTTATATCTCCATGTTCTTGAATCTGAGTAACTCACCAGTAAATCCACAAGCTTCTGCAAGCAAGAAAGTGCTCCAGGACATCAAGAAGAAGAGAGCCGTTTCCAGCAGGGGGAAGCAGTGCAACTTGGTAAACTTCGTCACGTTAAGTCACTTGTTAAGGGATCAAAAAGGAATCCTTTGGCTTCTCTGTATTTATGTTCCCAGTATTTATGAAAAACGCTTATGCACTAACAGCCCATGAATGTTTGAAAACAAAACCATTTTGATGCTGAAAAATGCAAATTCCAATGCATCAAGGCAAAATTCAGACTCAACCTGCAACAATAAATTTTGGATATTTTTGTTGTATACCCATGGCATAAAGTGTGGCTCCACCTCTTAGAGGTAATATTATCTTATTCTATGGTTCCCTTTGAAGTGCTAGCAAGGAAGGGATAGATACCTGCTGTTCCTTTTAGACTGTGTATGCCTTGGCTTTTCAGGGGCTTGGTGGGGGAATGATGTTTTGTTCCCCCTGCCAACCTCAACTACAAGTCTCACTCCCCCCTTCAAATAAAGCATAAAATGGCATTCAAAATAATTTAATTTACTGAGCTGTTCTTGACAACCCTAAAATCTGTAAGATTTACAAGAATTTTTGTTCTCAGATTTGTTAAAAAGTCTTTTCCAGCAAGTGTGGCTACTTCAGTACTTTTAAAGCAAAACAATTGCTGCCTACAAAATTATTTTCTCTCCTTGTACTGATGTGTTTTAGAGAAAAAAAGCCAACTCAGAGCAGCTCAGCCTTTTAAAAAGAAAGAAAAAACAAGTTCATCTTGCAGAGGAGAGCAAAACCTGAAGAACATCAAAGCACACACTGAATTAACAATTCATACAGCTACTGAAGAAGTGGAACAGATTTCAGTAGTGTTAAATTTAGCTCTTCATACACTACAAAAAATAATTTGTTCACCTATTTATAGAATCCTTTTGGTGTTTGTTTTTTTTTTTCCTCAGCACTACTCTGGCAGCAGGCAAACACTGAACAGCGCCCTGTATCTGAGGTGCAAACAACTATGCACAGTTCGTATGAAGGCAATCAGTACCAGCTCTCCACTCACAGCTACTTCTTGCTTACATTCTCTGCTGACTTGGACTAGGGCAAACATATACTCCAGACATACCTTCCACCATGACCTTTGTCAGAAGTTTGTCCTCAAAACAAAGCCCAGAGCATAATTTAAAAAAAAATATTCTCCATGTTGGCATTACACCAAATATAAAATGCAGCATACTTTTTAAGCTGTTAATTCTGCACAGAAACCACCTCTAAAACTTTTGAGCTCAGCTGAATTCCTCCCCACCACTTCCTTCCTTTATGATCATGCTTCTGAAGCAGCAACATCCACCATAACAAAAACTGGAACTCATTTCCCCACAGAATACTCAGATAATCCCAGTGCCTGGCTCAAGGGACATCCATGGATGCCTAAGGAAACTGGATAGCCACAGTCTCTCCATGGCAGAGGAAGAGTTTGAACCTTGTTCCCCTGAATTTAGGCAAGGGGCCTTGTCAGAACCAGTTCCTTAATTCCAGTCTTTTCTGGCAGTTTTGTGAATCAAACTGTTTATTCCCCTTGCTGTTATTGTAAGTAACAAAACATTACAAAACATTTAATTAAATCTGAAATTAAAACCTGTGCTTATCATTTTGGAGGAAGTTCAAGGTGAGAGAAAGGCAAGAAAAGAAAAACACTTTATTATTTCATATAATTGATCAAATTAAAATGTTAGCTGAAACTAAATTGTTATTTATTTTTTCTTAACTCTTTTCTTTATTTTTTAGACATGGCCTTGTATTTCACATCTTTTCAAGCAGTCAGATGCTGCAACTTAGTAAAAATATACAATGTGGTAATATAAGTTAACTACTTAAAAAAAAACCACACACAGCTTGCTGAAAGCGAGAATAAGTCCTTGTATATTATCTGCTTCATTTGGAAACAAAGTATTTTATCTATTCTCAAGGGACAGTGCATGACTCCATAAAACCCCTTACTCAGAGATACAGATATAGGTACTTCATGCTATAGGAATATTAACTTAATCCATAATTAATGGGTTCTAATCAGCTATGAATAAAAAAATGCAAATTTTGTTTGCTTCTACAGCATTGGATGTTAAGGATGTTTCCAAAAGAAAATAGTCATATAATTAAACAACCACAGAAAAAGAAAAAAAACAAAAGAAAAACAGAACAAAAAGAAAAATATCCCCACCACACGCACAAAATGCCACCACAGAGACTTTGTTCTGAACAGCCTCACTTCACCTTCCTGAGCACAACCATTAGAAAAAGCAAGGATTGGTTGCTGCTTTAGAAGCAGAATTTTACAAAGTGGATCTGAATGCATTTCAGCCTTAATTAGTAGCCAGCCAGCAAGCTGAAACCCACAACAACGGCACTTGAGCAGTGAGAGCTATGGATGGCTGGTAGCCTAAAAGCCAGAGGAAGAATTGTAGTTCTGGGTCACACTGATTGCAGATCAGTGGAACGAAGACTGAACATTAAAGCATCAACAACACATCTTCCCCATTCTACTTAAAGGGTTTCCATTATGCAGACATGTCAGGAAAATCTGCACAGTGTGTGTATAAAATACAGTTCAGACATTACTGCTTCAGAGTCACAAGTTCATGATCATTGTACAAAACATCACATTTTACCCCTTTCAGGTCCGTGTTCAGAAGTCTAGGCACTATCTATCCCAGAGCAGCCTGGGATATGTGCAGATATGGTTATTCTAACCAGTCAGAAAGAGAAGACTTAAATTCGTTCCTGAGAGAAAAGACTTAAATTTGTACCTGAAGAAGCATCATGACTCCTGGAGCAGGTCAGGCTGAAGGTCTACTGCCTGAGCCTAAAATAAAACCCTCATAAATTGCTTGCTAAGCACTGCAGAGATCTAACCAAATAGTAGCAACAAGCATCAAGGGAACAGAATAGATCATGCAAGGCACATCACGTTATTAAGTTAAACTCTCATAGTCTTATCCAAGATGTATGACATCAGATTTCTGGCAAACAGTTTAAATGCAGAACTCAAAGAATGCTGTGGGGGTCAGAAGTAACAGACATTTTGCTGAAGACAGAATTAAATACCATTTATCATAGGAGATGTCTTTCAAGACTAATAATATAAACTAGGTTTCCTAACTACATAAAAAGAAACTAAACACGATCAGGACATGCCTGTTTAATGCCCTCCCTTGGTTTTTTTGCAGCTACATCACTAAAATTTCTACTATGGCCTCAATTTTACTGGAAAGGGTTGATTTCTGTCGGTACCTATAATGTCTTTCTATTGAAAAGTCACATGACTACTGATCACATCTACATGCTCAGAATTAAACAAGCTAGAGTCAATTCTGCTGTAATAAGAAACAGGAAAGCCCTGATAATATTTACATGTACGATCTCAGCTGGAATAACCAAACATGAAAAAGGATATCAGAGCTGTCACAACCCCTGTGACTGCTCCCATCATGAAAGAACCGCTGAATATTCCCAGGAAAACACCAACAGACTTGAAAAATGCTGCAGCATCAAAAGCATGGGTATTTTCACCTGTTGGCTGGTAGGCAACTATAGATCTAGAAAGAGAGAACATAATGAAAATTTAAAAGTGGCATCAGAAAAGATTTTTTTCTGTAACCTGAGCTACAGGGAGACAAACCCACACTGAAGGCATATGTGTCATTCTGGCCAGTGTATGCATTAGGGACCTTGGCAAATGTTAGCAGTGGTTATCAATCCAGTTAAAGGCAGTCCATTTAAACTTAAAATAATGTTTCTCAGAAAAAGCATTTATTTTAGACAAATGCCAAAAAGCAATTTAGTAATTTCGAGCAGAAATTCACATAGTTACTTACGAGGATAATACAATGGCAACAGCATCATTCAACACGCTCTCTCCAAACAGAAGGGCATAGAGATCGACATCAGCATGCAGCTCATTAAATATTGCTAGCACGGTAACTACAGAGGGAAAAGAGGAAAACAACACTGCAATGACTGCATGAGCTGTGGAACAGACTTTTGAGTTTGGCTAAAGCAACAAAACCCAGGCATTGAAGCACAAGATAAAAACAAAAATGGGAAACCGTAGTCATGTTTTACCTACAAGTAAGCAGTTCCTCCATCACTTTTATCGCAGCTTCATTAGGAGGTGGCTCTGTTGTCTTCCCATCTGCACAGTGTTCATAGCAAGGCCCCCATGATCAAGGGGCATGGGGCAGACAAAGCCTTTCTACCAAAGCCCTGATCTTATTTTAGAACATGTTCCATGTAAGACAGTAAGCAAAATGTTGTGCAGCTCTTCCTGCTTTTAAAAGCTGTATGGATTGTTGACACAGGTTTATTATTTCAGCCATTGTAAAATAATCCTAAGTGTTCCCCTAAGTATATACTATGCCACAGGTGTGAATTTCCACATAATTTAAAAAGAACAAGAGTGCTAAATATTTATAATCATTATTTTTTCAAGAAAATTCTGAGATGAAAGGCCATGATCTTGAAGATGTTCCCAGATAAGCACTTCAAAAATCACCTGGTGATTTTTTGCATAAATTGTGCGCAACCACCAGCTGTTCAGAGCTCAGCTCAATCACAGGAGCTACTTCCCATTTTCACACTAATCACCATTAAGCACCTCAAATAAACTGCTTTAAATGTCAAGCTTCATACTTCAGCACTCCCCACCCTGGCCCCTGACCTTTGCCAGCCCTACAAACTGTTCTGTCCAGCGGAGACTTCAATGTGAGCCTGCTTGACTCTGAAGGATGTGTGCTTAGGGTAAAAGCTGAAATCACTCAGCCAGAAAATCATTCTTCTGTCTTAACCGGTAAAACATGACGTTTATTTGAAAGAGGAAAAGAAAATCCCCCACCTAAAGAACTTACAAGCTTCAAATATTGCTCTTAAATTACCCAGCCCCAAGCAATGTAGCTGAAGAAGGAAGTCCTGCTATCCAGAAAATACAATAATTTCATCTATTTGCAGTCTTAAACTTGATGTACACTTTACAAGAAAGCACTTAAAAAAAAGACATATTTCAGTATTTGAACAGGAGAGTTAGACTCTTCTCCAAATATACCCTGATGTCATAGCAGTTCAGTCACAAATCAGCAGAGAACAGCTTTCAAAATTCCCAGGATCTCCATGTGTTTCAGAGAAGAGGTTCAGAGATACTAATATGACATTACTGAAAATAGAGTCCTGTTAATATCCAGCTGAAAATCCTAACAATAGGTTATTTTGAAGGGTTATTAAAAAATCTTCATCAAGCTACCTGGATCAGTGGCAGATATTATCGCTCCGAAGAGGAGGCAGTCTGTATAATAGAATTTATCAGACAGCTGGCCCACCAACTTCATTAGTTTCACAACCCCATACATGAGATTCCTGAAGAGAAAGAAGATAAAACATTTCAAGTCAAACAAGCTGCTGCATTTCAGACAGGCCAAGGGAAAACACAAGCAACAGTATTTCAGGCAGGCTTGTTTATGCTGCAGCTCTGTGGGACACTGAGCTGTGTAGCACAAAGCTCTCAAAGTGAACTTTCCTCTTTTCCCTATGAAACAAGTCAAGCAATATATGATCCAAAAGACATTGTATAAAACCAGTAAGCAAAGTCTGAAGTCTTCACAAAATTAGCACAGAGGCTACATATTTCTTTCATTTTCCACCAAATTTTCCCAGCTCAAAATTCCCCTCGGTATTATTTCCCCCAACACAATACATATGCCAAAAGCTCTGAGGTAAGCATAGTCTATAATAATAGATTATTTCTCTAGTGAAATTCATTGAGACAAGCCAAGGACAGCAATACAATTCAGGATTTCTGTTATTCAGAATATCCACATACAAGACACAGTAATCTGAGCAGCATAAGAGATTTTAGGCAAGCAAACCAACATGACCAGATATCTTAAACTAAATGTGTGTGCAGGCAAAGAGAGAGAGTGTGCTTTATCAGCTTAAACTTTAGTGTAGAGAGGAACTGATATCAGAGTTTACTTACCCAATAATAAAACAAGACACTGCTGTTCCTAAAAAGGCATAAGCCAAAATGGACCCCAAATTCCTGAAGAAGTGTCTCTGCACAGGAAAAAAGAAGTTTATATATTTACTTTAGATAAGTTATATTGGCCATTCAGAACCATGCAGCATGCTTGCTACAATTTGTACACACACTCATACTTCACTTGCATCAATACACAGAAGCACACCTCTATTTCAGAGAAACATTTCAATTACTGCCGTGTAAATTCAATCCAACTTCAATAAATTGAATAAATCCAATCTGTGCCATGCATTAGATCCTACATGTAGCTTACTGACAGAAACCAGCACCAATTCATGGTGCTCTCAACCAAGATCTGATTCTGTGCCCTTCTGTCATTAAGGGTCTGGCACATCTCCCCTGGGATTCAGGGTTAGGTCTGCTTCTCAGCATAATTTACTGCATTTTGGACATTTGAGAAGGACCAAAATAATTCATAACAGAACATCTTTTACTTTAAATGAAACAGACAATAATGTCTGGTTAAGTTCAAAGGAAAACAAATCAGCAAAATTAAGAAGAGTTTAAAACATACTCAAAAATATATATATTTTCTCTTAAAACAATATCACCTAACCATCTCCGGAGGAAATTAGATTTTTCTTACTGCAAGTAAATGCCTGAAAGAAGACTACAATCCTGAACAAATCAGAAATCTCACATTAAAAAAAAAAGGCTCTCTTCTCCTCAGAAGTTATTGCACTTACTTTCTTCAGGCTATAACCAGCATGAAAAATAATAGGAGGCAATAGAATGTTGAAAAACACTTCTGGGTCAAATGTTACCTAGAAAATAAAATACAGAATTTCAATTAGAAATAGACATATAGAAATCGTTAGGATTTTTCCTCATTCATTCTCTGACACCCACTGTTTTTGGTTGTTGAAATAGACAAGTTGAGCCTCTAAAACACTGGTCAGCTCTATTTGTACATAGCAGCAAAAAGCTGCAGCTCTCATAGGTAAATAGCATCTAGAAAGAACATTGGTTACTGGGGATCTAGCAGCACCCCCAAACACAGTTCCCTATTTTAAAGGAAAAAAGTTCTAGTGGAAATTATGCTGAAGAAGATCTCTCCTATTGTGATACCTGCTACTGGTATAGCTGCAGATGAAATGCTATTTTAGCTTCCATTTTTGTGCAAGTTTAGTCAGTGAATAGTTATTGTAAACCAATCAAGTCAGATACAAGTCAGTTTTTAGAAATTTGGATCATACACCTCTCTCATGCATTTAAGTTCCACATATCCATGGAGGACTACACTACACTGAAGAACAAAAAACAACAGTTAAAATACAAACAGAAGATCTTCACATATGAGACTAACTAGGCTCATATGTAAGCCTAAGCACATATACACAGTTTAGAGGACAAACACTACAACTGTGCCCTCCCAGAGTAGGACTCATTTCAGCTAATTTGAGATACCTACAGCAGACAGATACATACAGACAGCTAAACTCTCTTCATAATCTGCAGAAAGTACTTTTAGATCACAATCCTATGCTTCAAAGCCTAGCTGTTATACACACAAAAGGTGATTAATTCCTGACATTGAATTAAAAAGGCAAATGACACATCTGAATGACTACTAATAAGTGAATCCTTCCAGCCCCAGACTGTCTCATTTGGTGGTTTATAGGGTGGAAACAGTAACTATTTCATGACAATAACCTCTAAGATTCTAAAACCCTAGGGGAAAAACCCGGACAACAACGACCAATTACTTTTCACTAAGAAATTATCCTTTTCTTTATATTTATACAAGGCAGCACAAGGCTTTTTTTTTCTTTGGTTCAGCTGGTCTCTGTGAATTCTACAGGTGTTAGAAATACACGTAAGGTCTTCAAACCCACACCTTTAGGAAAGAACTGCATACATGTAACAGAGCACAGTTTGCCCAGTAGTTATATAATAACAGAAGGTGCTTTTGAATAAAGTATTAAAATGCTGTTACTATCAGGAATACTGACACTTGACACTACCTAAGGTTCAAATGGAATGGAGGGGGGCAGAGGGAGGGAATCATAGATGAAGGAGAAACACTTAGCCAACGGTGTAAAATGGTGTAGCCTCACCTTTCTCAACATGTCATTTTGCTCCACGTTGTGGATCTTGCCAGGGCTGATTTCCCCTTTGAGTGTATACTCAAAGAACTTGCCACTGACATTGACCAGCAGGGTGGTGAAGGGCCTGTCCTCCTGTGAGCAGCTGAAGGGTTTGTCATGGCCACTCGTGGAGGGAGTCCCATACCTCAGGATCACCCCAACTATGAGTCCTGGAAGAGAGGTAAAAACCCAAGAGGCTGATTTGCTACTCCTGCACTTTTACAAGTTTCAAACATCATCCAAGGGTTCACGCATGAACTTCACAAGCATAAAGTTGTAGTTGAAGTGAATTGTTACTATCAGTTTTCTGCAGAGGAAGAATGCTTCAACACTACCAATGAATCTGAAGAATCTGCTACCTGACTGAAGTGACAAACAAAAGGCTCCATTTCAGTTTTTGTCTTCCTCACCCTCACTCACACCTCAAAAGTGTAAACCCCCAGTCACATGAGAGGCCAAACACTAGGACATATCAAATACATTTCACCTGCCTTAGGACAGAACTGAGCAAACACACTATTGCCAGAAAACAGCAACTGCTGGAAACATGTGACCATAACTGATCTCAATGTTGAGCTGATCTAGGATGGTGATGTTTGCCGTGTTATGGCTGCAGCAAGGATGCAGCTTTAAGTCTTACAATTCTGTAAACAATGCCTGTTGCACAATCTTCTGTGTATTCCACAAACTTTAAAGGACAGATGACATGAACAAAGAAGCCCTGCGTGTCATTTGCAAGCATTTTCTTCATTTCATATAAACCAAAATAAAATAAGTGTATATAAGCAATTCCAGGATTCAGGAATATTGGACAAATCACTTAGGCAGCAGAGAAAATCCAACCAGAAAACGCTATCAATAACAAATGCATCAGGTGTGGTGACAAAAATAATTCATAACTTAATGCCAGGGGGCTGGAGAAGCATAAAGCTCTAACTGAGCACCATTCCTCTTACAATGTAGTAAGAAAAGAACACCTGCAGGGAGAACATATAAGAACAGTCAAAGTGGTTTTGGTCTGGTAAGTAAACAAATTGATACCCATTTACTAAAGGCTCCCCTGTTGCCTTAGGATGATCTGCAATTCAATCCTTGTTCCAGACAACTGCAAGATGAAGATGGATGTTCAATGCTTTTGTTGACAGGTCAGTAGTCAATGTTGGATTTGTTCCCTGTGACCCTCCCTCTGCATCCATAGTTTCCCCAGACAGTAAACGAAGCTGACAGGTAATAACCAAAATATAAATGAGGTGAAACAAACAAAAAATTGACCACATGCAACAAAAAACCCAAATAGACTTGCTGTTATGACATAGTGCCATATCCATATCCTCATTCTCCCATGAGCCAATAGCACAGCTACAGGGAATTTTCATACAGTTCCTGCTGACAAAAGAGCAAAATGGATGAGACATGTTGTCTCTGCTGTCAGAGAGCTGTCTTGCAGCAGGACAAACCTGGCCCAGGTGCCTTTGTTGAGGCAAAAGGCTGTCAGAAGCAGTCGAGTGGGTAAAGCTACTCACAGCTCAGTCATTAAAGGAAATACGTATGAAAACAAAAGGGGCCCAAAGAAGACACACAAATTCCACAGTCAGTTTCATTAGTAAAATACTAGACATTTGTTAGTTCAAAAGATCAATTAAAAGAATGGAAATCTCCCCGACTTTACAAAGGTACAGGCATACTGCTAGACATATCATATAGTCCCAAAACAACATGTTTTGAACATTAAGGTGAAACATTAAAGCACACATTTGACAGAAGTCACTAGTGCTTTTTCTAAGAACATTTGAAGTCTTCACAGAAAACTATATGGAAGAATTTTCTGTTTTCCAATGAACATCACGTCTTTTACAAACTAAAAGATTACTGGACCTGTTATGTGATTTCTACATCCCATCTTACTTGGTCAAATGACATTAACAAAGCTCAGACAGCTCAGTCAGCCCCCCAAGATCACAAAAAACTAAAACCCCAGATGCTTTTCAGTTAGAAGAAACTGCCTGATTAATAGCCTCAGGAAGGATGCCCTTCTAAGCTGTCTGCCATTAGGTGTTCTACAGAAGACCAGGGCATCCTCTGTAATTCTTCTCTGGATACCTGATTTCAAACATTTCTGAAAGATCAGAGTTGCAGCTGGAGAACAAAAGTAGAATAGAAAGATACCTGGGATTTTTCAAAGGACTAGCCTAGACTAAGACTTACTTATAGGCTGCTAATATAAGCATAAAATCAATATAGCTCTGTTGTTTATTTGGAAGCAAAGAATGGTTGCTGGAATCTAGGAACAGACACAGAAGAATCAGTACATAAACTCCGTGTTACCCCTACCCAAGGTGTTACTGCTGAAGAATTTATGGAGAACCTAGAACAAAAGCTAATATTTTTCTGACTACTTAAGAACACTCTACCTCTTCAAAAAGAAAACCTCTACACCAAATAAATCCAACACTGTCTTTTATTGCAAGACTGCCACAAGAGAGAAAAAGCTGTAAGTGGGTACAAAATACTTCAAAATTTGAGAAGGGCCTTACTTTCAAAGTTTTGGGTTGTGGTAGCTATTGCAAGGGCAAATTTACATCATTGCTCAAAGATTCTTACAAATGATTATCTCAAAAACTAATACTTAATAACCTGTATGCATGACTTGCATTCTCACTTTTAACAGAGAGCATTTATGCCAGAAACTTGCCTGTAAAAAGCTGATCATGCAGGTTTTACACAAAGAACATCTTACTAGAAATGAAGCATTAAAACCTGGGAATATTTTGTCCCTTCTGAAACAAGTCACTACTGATAATGAAAAATATTAAATTTCAGACATAGTCATAGAATCATTTAGGTTGGAAAGTACCTAAGATCACCGAGTCCGACTGTTAACCTTGCACTGCCAAGTCCACCACTAAACCATATTCTTAAGTGCCACACCTACACATCTTGTAAACACCTCCAGGGTTGGTTACCATCCACCTTCCAGGCAATTCCAATTCTTGGCCACCCTTTCAGTGAAAAGAATAATCCTAATATCCAATCTAAACCTCCTTTGATGCAACTGGATTGGTCAACATCAATCTAACAATACACCATTTAAAATGTCATCTTCACTTCTGATTTTGTTTGAGTACAGAAGTCACTGGAGCAAGAACAAGGATTCAGAAAGACACACATAACCACGAGTACCTTTATCTGTTAAGAGCCACAGCCTGTGTGATTTCCAGCCCAGTTCTCTGCTGAAGCGGCCCTGAGGTTTCAGGGAGCGCCAGCTGGCAGTTGACTGCAGGAACCAGAGGCATTCACACTTCACATCACACAGTTTGATCAGTGAATTCAACTTGATCTGTGAATCAGTGGGGTGGATCAATCTGTGTGCTCAAACCTGTTTAGATACAGTTTCTTTCATATATTTCTGGTAAAGAGCCAGGTGCTGAAAACTGAGGGTCCTTCCCTTCCAACCTTCAAACTGAGGGAAACTTGGTAGAGATTTTACTGCTGTTTGCAGTAAAACAGAGCGGAGACAGAAGAGAGGGAAAGTGCACAGTCATTAAGACTAAAGGCAAACAACTTGTTGCATTGCAGGCGAAAAAAATTAGGCAAGGTTTGTTTTTAAAACAATGAAGTGCTAAGCACCAGAACAAACTGTCACAAGGGCTGCATAATCTCCTTCCCTTCATATAGCCAAAACTCACTTGAGTATGGCCATGAGCAACCCAGGCTGCAGGGGCCTACTGTGAGCAAATTGGTGGACAAGACTACCTTCCAAGGTGTTTTCCATGAACATTTGGACCCTTCAGACAGACACTTCATACCGCAAAATTTTCTTTAAAATCACCTTAATTGCTTTCTGGATCAGGTCCTGGGGCTTTCTATTGCTTTGGAGCTGGGTTTTTATTTTGTTTAACTGACAGACTGCACTCCTAACTCAGAGCAAAAGAAATAGCAATGAGTCTCATAATAACAAAAAAAAAAAAAAAATCCAGCTTTTTTAGGAAGGGGCTGCTTTTAGTGCCTCAGTCAACCCTGACTTGCCACCTGCCTTGGGCCTCAACTGACCCTATCAAAAGCAGGCAAAATGCATGACCAGGAGATATTCAGCTAATTCCACATAAGTACAAGAACACAGGTACTGTGATACATCACATAAAGCACTTGTTACTACTACTGCTTTTTTTTTTTTTTTTTTTTTTTTTTTTTTTAATGCAATAGTAGTATATTTTGGAAGTGACCCTACAGCAAACCACTGACAGGTTTGTGAAGCTGAGCAGCATTGCTGGTGGTGAGAGCCAGTCTTGGCTTGGCAGAGTTTGTCATCCCTTAGTGCAGCCTACACAGAGGCAGAATAGCCAGGTACATTTTATATACCTGGACACCTGCTTCTTCAGCGACAGAGAGTAAAATACTGTTTGCTTTTTAAAATACACACAAAGAATACAAGAGAGGAAAAAGGATTTCTTGTGTTTAAGAGTCTAGATTTTTCTTCCCTACTTCCAAACTGAACTTTCTACCAGCTTGAGGGCAAAGAAACAAAGTGGAAAAAAACTCGGCAAGAAGAATGAAAGAAAGCTCTGTTTGTATTTTCAAGGTGAAAGACTAATAATACACAGTGTTTATCACATAGATAATTTTTCTTCTGGATGTTTGAGTGCATCAAGATACCACACATGGAAAGTTTTACTTTAAATAGCCTAAACACCAACAGATAAAGTATTTTTCCTATTACAATGTCAGCCTTTAAGCCTCACAGTCCACACTTAATTACAGTGATTTTTGAGGAAGTTTCAGCATTTTTACAAGACAATTCAAGCACTTTTTCTGGTACAGAACTGAGGCAATAACACCGCATAGTAAAAAATATTAGATCACATATTACATACCATCTCCAGAAACGCTAGCAACTCACTCTCTATACCATTGGTTTGCCGTTCACTGCACTACCCTGTACAGGAGTGCAGAGGAACACCACAATACAATCCCTTGAAGAACGGTGAGCAAGTGTGTGCAGAGCCCCAGGCCTCTGATAGCATCTGTATCTCCCCTGTACTCAGCACTGGTGAGGCCACACTTCCAGTCCTGTGTCCAGTTCTGGGCACCTCACTTCAAGAAGGATATTGAGGTGCTGGAGCAAGGCCAGAGAAGGGCAGTGGAGGTGGTGGAGGGTCTGAAACAAGTCCTGAGAGGAGCAGCTGAGGCAGCTGGGATTGTTAACCTGGAGGAAAGGAGTCTCAGGGGTCCCCTTATCACTCTCTAGAACCACCTGAAAGGAGGCGGTAGCCAGGTGAGGATCAGCCTCTTCTCCCAGGTAACCAGAGACAGGACAAGAAGAAATGGCCTCCAGCTGTGCCAGGCAAGGTTGAAGCTGGACATTTCTTCACAGAAAGGCTGATAAGACATTGGAACAGACTGTCCAGGGAGGTGGTGGAGTCACCATCCCTGAAGGTGTTTAAAAAAAAGAACTGCATGTGCCACCCAGTGCCGTGGTCTATTGACATGGTGATGTTCAGTCCCAGATTGGATTTGATCTCAGATGTCTTTTCCAACCTAATTGTGATTCTGTCTTGCACTCAGCATGGCTAATGTATTAACTACTTTCTCAATAGTGCAATGTTGCCTATGTGGCATTCACAAGCTTGTCACACTGCTGCAGAAGATGCAAACTTGGAAAATTGGAAAGCAGTTCATGTTCAGCAGTGTAAGCACATGATAAATCCTCACTACATTTCAGTAAGAACAAAATGAACCCAACCCCCCCCCCCCAACAACACAAACAAACAAAAAACCTAAAACCAGCCTTTTTCAACAGGAAAGGAAAGGAAGGTAGAGGATGCCAATTCTTGAAGTCTGGAAGAAATTTTGAGAATATCCAGATCCTAAAATTCTGAATAACAGAGTCAAGGTCATGCCTTGTCATTGTCTTAGGGCTATTTTAGATAAGGAAGTTAAAAGACAGTAAACAAGTGGGTAGTTCTTCCTCCTTGTAGGCAGATATAGCAGTATTCTATCAAGGGCATCTTTGTAATAAGCCAAACTAAGCATAGTTTTGAATTTAAACAAACAGATTACACAAAAATGTTATTGGCACGCTGTGCAGAACCAAATATCAAATTAACTTGCTGGCTTTGTGCTGCCAGACATGCACTGTGCACTTGTGCCTTCTCGCAAGCCTTTGGTTCCAAAAAACTCACAAGAGTGTAGGAATCTAGCTCTTTTTAGTGTTGTTTCAGGTTGTATGACTTACATGCTTATACATACAGCAAGATGGTAAAAAATTAATTATGAACTACAGGTAAAAAAAGAATTATAACAATTATGAACGTAGTTTTGCCTTATTCCGTAATGCACATTCTTACTGATGGTGGGATTAAGGAACAGGTTCAAGGTAGAAGGAGAGTGATTTTAAAAATATAACTATCAAGAAATTTAAACAGAAGATAACTTTGGAATTTCAAAAGTTAGTTTCTGAAGAACTGTGATGTTTCACACACAGCTTTAAATTTGCACAGGAGAGTTATAACCCCAGAAAAAATTAGTTTGTTCCAAATAATTTGGAGGAATGAGTAGACCCTATTAGCAAGAGAGCAGCCATGGAAAGATGACAATAAATATGTGGCAAAATGACAGCCAGTAAGAAAAATTGTTCTTTGTATTCTCCCCTAGAATCTAAAATCCAGAAAAGACAAAAAAAAAAGTTTAGAAGCATTAAAAAAAGCCCTAAACCCACCAAACACACACACCCCAACCCAACAGCATCTGTCAAACAGCCTGGACTGACAGGCAGCCCTGGAAGGAGCTGCTGTCCTGTGCTAATCACATGTGGCCTCTGGTCCAAGCACGGGACTATGAGTCAAGGCTCCCAAGGCAGCTCCAGCCTTAGTAATGACTCAGTGAAAGACCTTGGACAAGCCACACAAGACAATTTAAAGAGACAATCTCAACCTTGAAATAAAATTGCACAGTTATAAAGGGCACAGGTGTTTGTCAGAGATTACAGAGTCTGCAACTAATCTCAGCTCAGGTGTTTTCAAGTTTAGCTACAGCATAATCGTTTCATACAGTACAGATTTAACAGAACATTTATAAATACTTTATAAATAACATTTTAAAATCTCCTTCATGCTTCTCAAAATAGAAGTTTCACTCCTTAACTATAAAACCCAGGTAGCGATAGCCATACCTGTACTGATACCATATACATTCCTAGAGGTATGAGCAGCAGTGGGCCATCACAAAGACAGCAACCTCTGCCCCACTGTTGCTTCCTTTCCTTCCCTCTCACAGGAGTGACTCCCTAACAGAGTGCCAGTTGCAACTGGTCCCAGTGCCCTGCAGCAGCAGCAGAGCTGAAGCATTTCTTTCAATACAGACTTCTAAGCCAGATGAGTAAAACCCCAAACACCAAGGTTCTTTCCCCCAGGCACATCAGTGCTGCTGGAAGGCATCAAGAAGAACAGCAGGACCAGCAGCAGTTTTTATGGTGTATAAGAGAAAGCTTTCTATTTAATCCTCGTGTTCTGCTACTTCTTTTTCTCCCATTTGCATGTTAGAACACTCAGCATATCTCAAACAGGAGGCCACAAGTTCCTCAGAGTCTGAAAAATAATGTCTTCTGTTACAAAGATTTATAGTAATAGCACCTGGCTCAGGCACGAGCCAAAAATGAGATTTCCAGTTAAAAAAAACAAACCAAAACAAAAAAAGAACCCCAGAAAATAATTATCCCCCCACTACATCTTCAGCAGAAGGAGTTATTAATCTGTCATTTTGAGGAGTCAGGCTTCAACCTGTAACCCAATTGAAACTCATTAAGCAGCAACAATCTCTTTGCTGACACTGTCATTTGATTTTGAAGGTTTGACTGAAGGAGAGGAAGAAGGGGCAGGAAATACATCCATCTTGGTACAGTTTTGCATCCAGACATCCCACAATAGCTACAGGGAGTTTAGCTAGGTCTCTTTTCTTACTAGAAACATTTTGACATCCCATCTTCAGGCCTTTGTTAATTTGTAAAAAGTAATAGATATGCATGGAGGCCTTCATCCTAAAAACCATTTCTGGAAACTTCTGATTAGGATAGGGACCAAAACAAAGCCTTAGGAGGAAAAGGACAAGAAGAAATTTGAGCAATGTGAATGAAATAAAATCTGTACCAGAAAAGTTCTCCTTGGGACAACTGAAAACATTCCAATACTTCTCTCTTCCCAAAGATCTTTCTGCACCAAGCCCTTTCCAGTTACTAACAATATAACCTTCCACGTGTAGAGGAGCCAAAGGTTTCAAGTTGCCTGAATTTTCAAGGAAATAATATTTTGCTGAGGCAAGCTCCATGTTCTGGGCAGAAGACCAACCAGCACTTGTAGATATAATGGTTTGTGGCTTACAGAGAAATGTGCTGACCCAAAAGACAGAAATAGCAGCAAGATGACAACTCTGGCTTTCCGTGATCCTTGTGTCTGACCATAGAAGCCTTGTTATTCCAGCATCCAAAGACACACAGTCCAACAGGAGATCTATCTCATCTTGTAGAAGCAACCTGCCCCTTACAGACATGTCCCAAAGCAGAGCCAAGAAGCCACACGTTCCCCATTTCTTCTTTCTGGGTGACTGCTCTGGGCACAGGCACTACATTGACCATGGCCTTCTCACAGCCACACCACACGTGTCAATCCCGCTGTATAGCTTTTCTAACATCTGTCCCATTATATGACCCAGCAAATGCTTTTCTAGGACTTTATGGACAGCTGTCCAGAGGAGCAAAGGGATCTAATATCACTTGTTTTCATATGTAGTTTGAAATTTAATCAGTTGTTTTAATACTAGCTGCACAAGCCAGCAAATGACTTCTGCCACAGCCTGCAGTGCATGAGCAGTTTCACAACACTTCTGCCTTCCTGACTGATTCCCATGAATTGGAGAAGAAAGAATACACTTTGCGCTGTAACAAAAAAAAAGCCATCTAACAGCTCAGCCTGCTTACAAGCAGCACATTGTGCAGAGGTCCCACAGCTGCAATTCCCAACCTCCTACACAGCCTGTTGCCACCCTCTTTCTTTCCTCCTAAATTGGCACAAGCTTTACCTTTTTCCAGCTGAGCTCACCCCACAGTTCCTAGCCACTAACTTCTGGCTCTGCTCCCACTACACACTGATACCTCCTTGCCTGATCCCAGCAGATCTCAGGTGCTGCTGCAGCCTGAAATTTCTGCCATCCCTTACATCATTTTTAGTACCAGTGGTGCCAACAGGGTGCCTGAGCAATCACATCCATTTAATCTCTTCTCTGCATGCCACCTCAGCTCTAACCCCAGCATGTCTCATTAGTGGCACAGAAGTGCATGGGAACCTATGATTTCATGTTCCCTCCTAGGCAAAAGGTGTCAGATGAAGGCTAAAAAAAAATCAGATTTACTAGAGATGAAGAGCAGCAAATTGCTGCTACATGGAATAATGTGACCCATTGACACCCAGGGCAGCTACTGACAGCTCAGGGGTTTGGTGCAAGGACAGAAAAAGGTAAAGAGTAAAACTCCTTTCCAAAGGCTGATTCCACCTACATGAGCAGAACAATTGTGCACCCCATGAGCTTCCTCTTAAACCACCCATTTGAAGTGTGTAAACCACATTTTTTATTTATGCTGTCTTTTGGCCATTCATTCATCTCCCCTGCATATTCTCTTGAACAAATACAGCCTCAGAACAAACATAAGAAATTCTCAGGTTAAGATAGCAAGTTTTCCCACACAGTTTCAACACAACAGCTCTCAGCCCTACACTAAAGTTTTGGGTTTGGACACATACAAAACAATCACTATAAAGCAATTTTTGCATCCCAAGGTAGATGAGTACCCTGTCAGGAAGATACCAAGCCCTCCAAAATTCCTTCATTTTTTTCTCATGACATGATTTATATGAATTCAAAAATAGCCATTTTCATCAATAAAACTATGTCTAAACAGTTCAGCTGAAAATTTGCTTAAGTCAACTTGCTCTTTATATCATTAACTGCACATGATACTTATAAAAACACATGAATTTATGCATCTGCCACCAGAAGTATGAACAACTCCCCCTTGACATAAAACTAGAGGATGGGATAGACCCACACTCCTGCTCACAATGAAGGACAGAGAGCAGCAGGCCATGAAACCAAGCACTGCTGCTCACCATGCACATCCTTTATCCTTTTTGCATACCGGAGTTTAATTAACCTGCCACATCACTGCTCAGATGTAACCTTCAGAGCCCTTTTCCATTTAGATTTTTCAAGTAAAATACAGTGTCAGCTAATTTTGGCTTCTATTCAATTTCACTTCTCCAAAGACTAAGAAAATTACATGAGAGAATAATCTAAGTGCCAGTGACAGCAACATGCAATATATTATAGTGCATTTTGTCCAGCTTACAACGGCCATCCCAAACTACAGAAAAAGCAACTCATTTAATAGCAATGTGCCTGTTAGGGCCCTGCAATCTGATAAGTAGTTGAAACTAACAGAAGAAACTAACAAACCCACAGAAACTGACAAACCCACAGAAGAACGGTACATATAGATAAATGGTTACTCCACCCTGCCCTAAGTGCTGAGACAATCTATATCCATCAACACTGCTCATGGAGAGAGCTACATAAGAGAGTGTGCAACAAGATTTTTGTTTTTAAAAATTACATGCCAGTATTACTGCTTTTGTACAACATGGTTAAGAGATAGATGACTAATTAGGTACTTGGAGAAACACCTCTTGAAACTTTAAAAAGTACTTACTCCAAGATTTTCTACCATGTGATTTGCTTTTCAATAAACTCACAACACAAAAGCTTGACCAGTAGCTAACAAATAAAGACCTCATATTTACTTCGGTGGAGTTAAGGTATTTAGGGCAATTCATTGCAACTCCTATTTTGCCTCCACCAGGGTTTGGTTTGGTACCAGCACTCTGTATACACTGGTATTTAGGGAAGCCACTAGAAGTGGTGAATGGCACTTGCCCAGAGCCAGCAGGAAACACAGCTGTCATCTCTTCCTCTTCCAAGTAGCCAAGCATTAAAACAAAGACAAACCAGCCTTGGATTTCCCATTTTTCCTATTGCTGCTCAAAACACCAAGTCAGAAGATAAATAGCTTTTCCTTCCAACCCGCTGCTTGAGGCTTCCAGTTCAACAGAGCATTTTCAGCATAACATGATACTTTTTACACCTCAGAAGATACATTTTAGTATGTCTTGAAGTATTAGAGCTGAGTACATATACACCTCATAGGCAGACACCAAATGTCTTTTGTGCAATTCGTGTTAAAAAAGCCACAGATGTGCTTTAAATGAAGTTCATTTTCTTCAGACACAAAGTTCCTGGAGCACTTCAGAGTTCTGATTTAGCGATTTGCCTTTTAAAAGCCATTAGCAGTTTGCAGCAGCTCCCACACATTTATCTTTCAGGCTGCTCATCATGATGGGTGGGGGAAAAAAGAAAAGTACACTGTTGAAAGAGCACAAGAAAAGAACACTTTTCAAAACAAAGTGTTGAAGAGTTAGAATCGACTTAAGTCTGACAAATTTGAAAGGTCTAGTTCAGATTCAAAATTTAAAGACCTATTAGGATAAAACATTTACAACTTGCAACTGTCATAACTACAGAGAAAAGACATGACCAAAAATTTACTCAAGCCTAGAGGGAAAAAAAAGAGAGAAAAAGGGAAATGCCTTTTTCTTTTTTTTTTTAACTTTGGATGTCAGCTGAATGTTACTTGCTAAAACCACTTTTGAGACCTAAAAAAAGCCACTTCTGTGGCTTTAAAGACTGAAATGTTTTGGAAGAGCTTTAGAAAACTCCCAAACCACATAACAGAGCTTTTCAAGTTCAGCTACACAGCTTCTTCCACAAAAGTATTTCAAAATATTATCACCTGTAGCATGGATTGCCTTGGTGAAATACACCAGTGTAATAACAAAAACTTTTAATTTGTGCATTACTTTCTACTGGCTAAGGGTTTACAGGATGAAGTCAATCAGATTCTTCACTTAGACTGTCCAAAAACCCAGAGAGGCAGTAGTTTCAAAAACAGCCTCCAGCTTGCAGTAGTAAATTTGGAGTAGACAATGCAAAGGATGAACACTTTTCACTATGACAAGTAAGTCCAACTGATGGGAACCTGCAGATGACTATGGACCCCAAAAATTGACTCCTGTGTATACAAAGACAAAAACAGAGTTCAAACCAGAAGTTTGGAATGAAATAGCCCTTATGTTCATAGATTCTACCTAAACAAGTTTATTCAGACTATATTTCTAAGATTCTCCATGTTTTACTGGAGACAAACACAAAAATTTGTGTTTATGGAGTAGGCTCAGCTGTGTTTTCTTAGCACATCAGCAGACCTTTATCTCCTACTTTCACTGTTGCTATTTCACTGACAGAGATGGGTTGCCCCTCTCATTCATCTCCTCTGTTCCCTGTGGAAAATCAAGGTCCCAGTGAACTATTTAGCAGCAGGTGGACAACCAGGACATGCAGGCTGCAGCACTACCTGGACACTCCTGGTACCCATCCTCCGAAAAAGGCTGCTTGAGCCTTGCCACAGTCCCCATTGACCAGGAGCACACCCAAGGTCCTGATGTGATATACAAAGTATTCATTCTGCAAACTCCTTAAAAGTTTAGTAGAGCAGAAGCATGGAGCCATAAAATTGATGACTGCTCCACCCTTCACACACGGTGTGGCAAGCTGTCCTGGAGTGACTTTATGATGGTTGTAATTTCAAACTAGCACACAAGCAAATCTCACTTTAAAGAGTCTGGTAAGAACTCTGACAAAAGTAAAAGGTGGTTTTTAAAAGAACTACTCTCACACTGAGGTTGCAGAGTGCGAGGCTTATTAAATATTAAGGCCAGAAAAATTGTAGAGATGTCAACAAGACTCAAGACTTTGCAATCCAATACTGGCAGGCTGAGCAGTCACTGTGGTATCCTCATCTAATATTGCTGTAGATTTTGAAAAATGGCATGATTGCATAAAAAGTCTTTTGATTTTTTTTTTCAGACAAGGAGTAGAAAATATGTCTGTCAGAACAACATTTCACAGTTCCAGTTTCTGATTAAACGTCTCATAAAAGCAAGGCAAGTTCTATCAAATAAAATTTGTGTAATTCCATCTTGATAGACTTAAGCCCTATCCTCATTGGTATCTGGGCTTTAAAATAAATTTACTGTAAAAGATTAACTAGAGAACTCCATAAAAGATTTTTAAAGGGGATTTTTAAAAAAAGTCAAGACTTCTTAAATGAATAATAATAAAAAGTGACAAGAGTAAGAACAGCTATTTCAGCTGTTGAAATAATCACTTACTACACTAGGAAGAAAAAAATCCAAATAAAGTTACGAATCTTTCCAAAGAGCCTTCCATCACAATTCTGCCATTAGTTATGAAAGATTAGAAAGTTACTAGTCAGAAATTATTAGAAAGTTCATTAGTTATGAAAGATTAGTTCTGTATATTTCACTAGGCTTCTACCCTTACCTTGATCAAAACTACAGCACTGGCTGATAGGACACCAGAAAACCCACAGATGCTGGGGCAGGGAGGTCACTGTGACACAGCTCAGAGAGCAAGGAAAAGGGCAGGGTGATTGATAAGAAACTGACTGACAGCAAAGCAAAGACAAAAACACTTCCCAAGAAGCAAAGTGCAAAGAAGCTGCAACAAAAACTGCATGGAGCTGCATCCCCTGGCTTTTCTTTTCCCTCCATCACTGCTATAATTGTTTCATCTTAACTCAAATTGCATGTTTTCGTGCAGAAGGCAATTTTCTAAAGCAAACTGCAGCGTTCCACTCTGCACAAGCAGCACAATAACCTTAATTTCAGTTTGCTTTGGAAAATTGCTCTCTACTCCCAGGAATCAGCAGGCAGAACATGAAAACACTCCTCTGGGTTAGACAGCTCAAACATAAAACCCAGCCTCGTTCCAACACATGCCTCGGATTCACTCTAAGAGTAGCCTTGCTGCACCTCACAGAAGGCCACTGTGCACTAGGATCATGCCCAGTTTGTTGAAAGTCGTTAAGGATATCAGTAAGGGAAGTCTCTTCCAAGAGTGACAGAGCCTTAAAGCAAAGCCATGCTGTCTGCAGAGTTAGATTCCAGGCTTGAGCCTACAAGAGCCACCAGGTGATGCCAACCGCCACAGGTCCCCTTTCAACAGGGGGCATGACTTGGCATTCTTGAACAAATAAGTATTTAGGGGTTTTGTTGAGAAGAGCAGTGGGCTTTCCAAGTTTCACTGATACATGAGAACATATGTGGGAGCATAAGAAAACAAAATCCCGATTTCAGGCATCAGAAAACAACAGCTGAAAGCTGCAGTGAATGCTTTAGATCTTGTTCCTTACCACAACTCCTCACCTGCAAGATGAAGTCATAGCACTGCTCTGCAAACGCATTTCAGGGTTTAATAACCGATGGGCTTTGTGAGTGCCATTACATTCCCATAGAGGGAAGAAAGAAAACTTGACAGAAATATGTTACATGGTAACAGCTTGATATACCACATTCAAGCACTCCGCTAGAAGTTAACAGACACCGCCATGAGTAAAGCAGGCCTTCCAAGCCAACTTGGAAGGATGTTTCACCATTTTGGATACACTGTCTCCAGCAGTATCTAGCAGCTGTTCCTCACTGCTGCTGGAAACACAATATCTTTGAGTCTAAGACAAAGGACATGTCGGACTAGTGCAACTGAAACACGGGTGAGGCGCAGTGGCACAAACAGAATTATGCATTTTCTTAGAATGGACAGAAGCCATGAGTATGACAGTACTCATTATTTTTGCAGTATTCAGAGTCCTGGTGAAATATCACAGGAGTCAATATGA
Organism: Bombycilla garrulus; assembly: GCA_013400315.1. Lineage (NCBI taxonomy): Eukaryota > Metazoa > Chordata > Aves > Passeriformes > Bombycillidae > Bombycilla > Bombycilla garrulus. The sequence goes on from VXBU01010674.1 coordinate 548,716, forward strand.
ATGTGGGGTATAGTAATGTTGAACATTGTTATTCAATTTTCTGTGCCAGAAGGAGCATGGAAGCTGGCTCATACAAATGTACTTTACAGTCCAGTTCCTTCAGTGCAACCTGTCAAAATCATCAACTAGGAACATGAAAAAATTTCATCTGTGGCATGGCTATAGTAATACAAATACAGCCTGACAGATCACAGCTGGACAACTGATGTCTACAGAAGTGCAAATATTCAATTAACAACATCTCTGAGCAATAATCACAGATGTCCTGATGTCAGGAAACGCAGTCACACCAATTCCTGTCAAACCAGGGAACACACATACTTTAGCAGAGAACTGCAAAAAAAAAAAGCAGTTTAAGTGCTCAAGCCTAGCACTAGCAAAGATCCTAAAGATGGCAAGCACATACAAAATAATTTCACTGAAAAGCTGAAGAAAACAGTGTTCAAAATATGCACCTATGTGGCTTATATAGCACTGTGTCTTCATCAAGGAAAAACCTTTTCCCCATTGCTTGCTTCCTTTCCTCTCCCTCCTTCTCTCTAAAACAGCTGCTATTTTCAAGCTCTTGGTTTGCTATTCAAAGGCCTTCATGCAAGAGTTGTCAGTAACAAACTACCAGCAGCAAAATACTATTCAGAGATGATTGTCTTCAAAAGGCACCACTAACATTCACCCCTTCAGTAGCTGTGCAAAATCTGGCTATATTTGCTTGTTGACTCAACCAGAAGAGATTCCACAGTGAAATCTCAAAGGCAAGAAAACCTTCTTCAGACCAGGATATTAATACTGTGTGCAATAAATGACACTCACTGAAATGCTCGATTTTTACTACATATATCTGGTTTGTGCAGTTGCTAACCCAGCTACAGCCAATGGAATCAGAAGCCCCAGGCAGCCAAGACATGTCTGTAGCAGCCGCTACTCACACATACCCTGCAAAACACTTACGAAAACAATTGCACTGTAATTCTATATTTTAAATGATATTGTACTAGTGTCCTATGTTTTACCTGTTGGAAGTGTTGGTTGCAGTTGAACCAGATTGTTAATATGAGATATTCCTAAATTGCTCCACTAATGGAGCACTGGGAAGTGCTGCATGCCACCTGAAAGTACAGCAAGTGCCTAGTGGTCATTTGCTCCTGATTAATGTCTTATGTAGAAGAGACTGTTATCACTGAGGATAGAACTGCTAAAGTGCTTTATCCAAACATCTTACGGAAAAAAATATCGGCATTTACCAACACCTACCCCATCAAGGGCAAATTGGAATCTGAAGGCACACAACTCCTGGTCACAGCACTATTTATATTTGAGAAACACGGGGAACATTTCCAACTCCAAAATCAAGCCTGAACTTCAGCCAGCACAGCAGAGTGTTCCTTGTTCAGTACTCCTGGCATAACACAGTGCAGCATCCCACTCAGAATTGCAAGCACTTTTTGATAAGACTCGTCTGATAAGATAAGCACAGCTAGCAATGGTGAGTAGAATTAAAATCTAAAATTACAAGCTTTCAGTGAGAAATAAACAAATCAATCACACTTAGGAAGAGAGACAGCATGTGCTCTACTAGTGTGCCTTGGACTATACACCCTCTCTGAGTACTCTACTGTGCTTTTAATTAAAGGAGTATGTTACCCAATGCTAACATTTTTTTCATCCCAAATACTCCACAGCACACTGACAACTGAATAAATGCCCTGGACAATCTGCCCATTCATGACCACTGGAGTTCATCATTCCTACTTATTCTTTATCCTTTGCAGATGCAGTAATCCTTATGAATGCAGGCTTTCTTCAGACTGTAAAGAATGGCAATAGGGCCATAATGAAAATCAATCCAAAGAAAATCCAAGCTTTCAGAGCATGCACTGAAGATTTTCTGATCTGTGCAATGGTCAGCTAGAAAACAGAAAATGGTGGAAATTGAGTAAAAATGGTTTATGAAGCACAGCATCATTTAAATGTATTTCACATGTGCTTCTGTATAAATAAAATTTTTTCACAGCACCTTCCCTCCCAGATAGGCAGAAGGACTATCTTTCCCCATCACTTTTTATTTAGGGATTAATAACTCAGAGAAAGAAGCAATGACAAAAGTAAAGAGAGGTAGCAGATATGCTGAAATACTGTTGCAGGTATTGTGGAGCTTTCTGCTGCTTCTGTACAAAAGTATGTTCATGTCAGGTCCTGAAAATGATGTGTTTTGAAGCTGCAGCAATTAAAATAGTTCTTGAGAAAAGAGACATTATTGCTGCAATGGCTACTCATGCTAAGGACCTCAAGAGAATTACTGCTTCAGTGAGCCTTTCCTCAGTAGCAGGAAAACCAGATTCAAAGTGCTTGTGCTAGAGCCCAACACAAATAAAATAAAAAAATTATCCCAATTCTAAAAATAAATTACGCAATTGTGAATGCTTCCCAGTAATAAGATTTTTTTCTTTTGCTTTAAAAGCTACATCAATTTAAGCAAGATGAATTTTTATGAAATATGAGCAGATTAAGAAACAATAAATGGGAGATCAAATTGGATCACTCTCTTTACAGTGAAGTGTTACCTTACCTAGCTGTTAGGCTTAGTTATAGAGAACCAATTTTGAGACTGGAGCTAATTATCCTGAGAAAGCAAACAGACTCTTCAGCCTACCATATTCTTCTGGAATAAATAGCTGTAATATTTCAAAAGGAACAACAGGACTTCGGGGATGAGCACAACATTATCATTGTTACTATAACGTTTCAGGCTATGAGATCCAGAGGGGTGCAGGAGAAAGTGTCATATTTGTTATGATAGCAAAGTACTGACAAAAGGTGCGCCCAATTGCTCATGCTGAATGCTGACAGACTGAACAGATCACTGGGAAAACACTCAGAGTGTCAGGCTGCCAAGTTGTAGGCCACAAACATAACAATTTAAAAAAATGGGCAGATAATATTACATATATAAAATACACATATTCATTACCCTGCATAATGGCTGGTCACTACTAAAGTATTTGCTTTGAGGACTGGATTTAGTTTTGATTACCCTCTGAGTAAAAGATCATATTTTCCAGTAGCTTAAGTAGAAAATTTACCATTAAATTCAAGTGAAAGTTAACAAGGTGTGCCAAAATCCTGCCACAACAGTAACCAAAATTTGCACCAAATCAAATGGAAATAAAAGACTGAGAGGATCTTGAAACATGAGTAATGCACATAATGTCCAGTATTAAGACACTTGTGACAAACACCAAAACCCCACAAGGCAGAAAACCCCAGGAAACCCCCCATTAATTGTTTTATCAATACTCAGACACCCTTGGGAAAAAAAAAATAGTACTTCTTTTTATAATTGTTGACCAGAAAAGAAGGGCCGCAAGAAGTCATCCACTCCTCTGTGCCTGGTTAAGATTCAGCCATGGGGAAGGGCACTACAGCACCACCATGCTCTCTAACTCACACTTTCCCCCAGAGAGACATAGCAGCCTGCTGCTTTGCATGGCCATTGTAAAGAAAAAGGCAAGGATGTGTTGCAGGCACAGTAGATACGCAAAGTCACATCATGTTTAGCTGGAGCCCTGTGTGATCATTGCAAGAGCAAAGAGCATGCACAGCCTCAACTGCTTCACAGTAGAGGTTCTGCTCTTCCTGGAACTGTAGAGACAACACTGATGGAAATCACCAAGTAAGGACATAATCACAGCTCACTATCTTATTCAGCAGCGAGTTCCCCTAGCAATCTTGAGCAAACCTTTCCTGTTGCACTTCAGACCTAGTATTACTTTCCATCCTTAAGAGGCAAAAATTAAAATGAAAAGGTTTTACAGTACTTGGATGCTTGGTATTTCATGGAGCTGTAAACAGACACACACTGTTTTCCATCCCTTATAAACAGGCAGTGATAAAAACCGGGTTCTAGCTTCAGGCTGATGAACAGCCTCAGCCCAACTATTCCCCTGCTCCCTGCTGTCATGCTATTCCTGTAGGTGTGCCAAGCAAGGAGGAATAAAAAGAAAAAAAAGCAGCAGCATAAGCAGGTGATTAAAGACATTTTTAAGGGCTGAGCAATATACTTGTGGTGGTTCAAAGATGGTGCAAGTGACATTAACTTCTGGAAACCCTTGTCATTATATAACTCAACAGCCTAAACCCAGTGACAGCCAGGAACCCCCTCCTTAGTTATGTTCCTAAGAGAAAGTGTTATTTTTCAGGCTGTCCTATTTATAATCTCAAAGATTAGAGGTTACTGACTGCCACCCTCAGATTAAACAGAAAGGTCAAACAAATAGCACAGGAAGATAGCAAGGAATGCTGTACTAGTAAATCAGAATGTTTTTCCTTCTTTGCAGAAAACTAGGTTCTCAGCCATTGATTTGCCACACCTAAAAAATTCTTATCTCCTCCCAAATCCTTCTGTCTTCCCATAGTCAGGATCTCAGCCTATTTCAATAACTCTGACTGAGTCATCTGCCTTCATCTCTCTCTACAGACACAATTCAGCCAAGCATTTCTCCTTGGGGTACCTGTTGCTGCAGGAATCTGTTCTGCAACAGCTTCTGGCCAGGCTAGGTGACTTCTTCAGTACTGGCTGACCTCCTGCTCACTGAAGCTTACAACAAGCCTGCTTGATTACCAAGCCCATCAAATCCTAAGTCATAGATAAATTTTCTTGGTCGATATGACCACTCGTCTGACAGAACACATCCTGCAGATGTGACATCCCAGTAGTAACTCCTAGTCCAAGGAACTTGGTCAGTTCAAGTTACAGTATTAAAATAAGCTTTGTTCCAGACATTACAGACACTTTAAGATATGATACTGTTTTCAAAATAATTTTCCTTAACTTTGAAGACAAGCATTATGGAATGGACCTCTGGCAAACTGCTGCTAACAGAAATAAGTAATGTCTTCCCAAACATTTTTAACAGCTCTTGAACACCTTTCTGGTTGCACCAATCCACTGCCTCCAAACCTCAGAAAGTCCCTGTTTGAGCAGGAACTTCCCCTAAATCTGAATTTGGCAACAAGCAGCTGTTTCAAGCTTCTCAACCAGTAAGACAAATACAATGTAATAGGAAAACCACCTACAGTAAAAGCAGTTAAATTTAGGAGTATACCTAGCTATTAACTTAAGGTGCATCAGCTTTCTGCTAATCATGTATTTATCTCAGTATATGATTCACAGACGTTTTATATTCTCCACACAACATACAGTCAGGTTATGTATCAGGACAATAGAAAGAAGAACCTAAATTTCAGCTGACAAGTTTTTCTGGTGTCATTAAAAAATACCATATCCATATGTAAAATGGTATATTTTCTGTACTAAATCAAATGCAAAGAAATACTGTTTCCAATCAAGTGAAGCATCAGAAATCTGTGCTCAGACAGAGTATTACACAAGAACAAGCTATTCTGGAAAGTGAGCAATTCAGTCCTGAGGTGTGCATGTTGTGTGTGGGTGCACACACGTGGCTCAAATGTGATCTGTTCAAGGATCAAAAATGCCACGCATATGTTTTGCATCATTGGGATTCTGGCACCTTGATATAATTACAAAAACTCCAATTATTGCTCCTATGCATTGCCCTTTTCTGCATTTAAGTGTTCCAAAGATCTTGGAAGCTGTAACTTACTGAAAGACTGGGTTTTTTTACCAAACTTGTTATAAATGTGTTCCTTACTATAAATGTTACAAATTAACTCAAATTTCCTTGCTGAATGTTCAAGGAAAATTCTTAATATAACCGTGGTGGCAAAGAGTGTCAATGGTCCACGTTTTCTTCTTATAACTGTGAAATCCATACATTGCTCATAAGTCAAACTTTAAGCCTTTTTTTTTAAGGTATAAGTGCTAAAAACTAGTTCTTGGCCTTGACACAGTCTTTTAGCAAGTTAAAAAATGTCAGTTTGATACTTGTTATGATTAAATGGTCTTAGAGATAGTGGCCTCTTTTTCTTTCACTTTACTGAGGACAGCTGAGAACACAAAAACAAAGCAAGAGAGGCTCAGGAGAAAAAAAGTTTCTTATAACACAAACAGCAGAAGTTTAACCTGAACAAAATTCTCCTGTGCCTTGAGAACCAGAACATCAAAGGTGCCAGTGTTGAAATGAAAGCCTGGACTGTAGATATGTAGAGACTTAGGAATTCATGCCTTACTCATATGTTACCTAGAAATCACTTCCACAGCTTAAACAGGTTACAGGTCAGGCGAACCAGTATCAGTGATGAAGACTGTGGTAGCAGGAGGAAGATAAAAATGACAAGCTATTTCAGCTATTCTGCTATTGAGGCAAACTTCACATTTCCATGAGGCAGGAAAGTGAGCAAAGGCTTTTAGTTTAGATTGGGAAAAAAAAATAAAAAAGTAGGTCTGATGTATGGAGAGGAATCCAGGCTGTCAGCTTTAAAATAAGCTATTGGATACATCATGGATAGAAATGAAGTAACAAAGAAAGAGCGTTAGGAGACTCCCACAAAAAAAAAAAAAAGCAGACAGTCAGCATAATACAATTTCTAGGAGAGCTAAAATACACAGCAATGGTAATACCCACAGGAACCATTAGAGAGCAAAGCTTATGTATCATCATCATGTGAATGAAGAAAGAAGAGCAAAGTGAGGCTAAAATAGTTTTATAGACTTGATGCTCCAAGAATTGTGGGAATCTCAACTTTCTCTTAGAGCTTGGCGGAGGTAGCACCTAATGCAGAAAAAACAGCTTGTGGCCTGGTAACAGAGAAGTAAAGACAGCTCCTGACTGGTTAGTGAGCTTAGCAAACCAAATGCTTCAGAAGCAGATTTTAGGGTTGTTTGTCTGGTTTTTGTTTTGAGAACATAACTATAAGTTTAAGCAGTACCTAGAAGATTGAGATCCATATGTATGAACAAAAGAGAATGCCAAGTTTCCCCTATCTGTAATTAAGGTTGACAACGCACTGTCTAAAATCACAAGCACCTGATGCAATGAGATTAGATATTTGTGCTTGAAGTACAACAAAAAAAGAAAAAAGTAACTGTCCCATCTTTTATACTTTGGAAGAGATCCCAAAACCATTAGGATCAAAAAATGAAAATGTTGAAATAAGTAGACTCAAGTATTTGCCAGCAAAAGCAATAAATTCTTTTTATGGCTCCCTGAGGAAATGGGGGACATAATAAAGTACTAAGTATAACCAAGATATCTATGCTGACGTTTAACTGTTTCATGCAGGTACATGCTCAGAGTATGCTGCAATTACATTTTGCTACTGCAGCTTATCAAGCAGATCATCATTAGGAAATCACTCACTAACTCTTCAGTCATGTAGTGCTGTAGTGAGGAAAAGATTAATTTTCTATCTATGTATCTTTGTAAAAGATAATCAGAAAGATATTGTGTGTATGTGTGTGTATACACACTTTTTTAACACAAATGAACATGGTTGAAAGAAGGTTTAAAAATCCCTAGATATAAAAATCATCTTCATAAACAAATTTTTGCCAAGTCAGACATGCTGCTGTGCAGAGATCAGAAGCTATAAAGGTTAGCCTGAAACGATGTCCTGACACTCAGCTGCCTATGTAAGAGTCTATTCCAGCATTAAGGTTATTTCACACACACCAACACATCTTCAAAATACTCATCTTCCAAGAATGATTCACTGTAACCCATGCCTGGTTGGAATACCTTCCCTGTAAGACACTAGCATTGCAGATAGGTATGACAGAGCCACATCCTGTGTGCTGTGCAGAGTATAAAGCTGACTCCCAAAGCAGAAATCTTCAAGACAAACCAAACAAGCAGAAGTGCCCACATGAATTTTGTGAGCCAGGAGAGGATGCTACAGCCAACCCTTGCAGGCATGTCTGTGGAAGGTCACTTACAGTCAGCCTCCTCTTCTCTTAGTATATAACATTACATAATAATCAACTAAAATATCAAAGATAACCCAGGAGAAACAATCAGGTGGCACTTTCCCAACAGAAATAAACCTTTAAGCAGTTTTATTCTTCCATATTATTCCTGCATTTTCCAGACAGTGTAAAACTGCAGTGTAGGCAGTGATGCCAACTCCACTCACTGCTTCAATTCCCCTGCGAATACCTTTCCTCCCAGCTAGCCAGGGAGCCCTCTGTGTTCGCCACTTTGAACTCTTCTAGGGAACCTAACTTCTAAAGGCTACTTTGAAAGCATCAGTTACACAGCAATGCTAAAAGCCAATTAAAATAAGTTGGTATTCACTCACTAAGAATGCATTTTAAGAAGAACAGTCAAGTTTTCTCGTGGATAAGGAAAGTCTTTTCAGGAGAAAGGCCATTACACAATCAGTAAGTACAACGAAGATTGTCACAAAGGAATGAGAAACAGGAAAGATTGTGCAGCTGTAAAACAGCAGCAGAGAGGGAATGGCACTTAAAATGCAGGTCTCCTTTCACTACTGAAGGACTGGATATCAAGTGCTAAGTGTATGAGAGGGGGAAATCATTTTTAGAAATAGTGTGAAACCTTATAGCACTCATTCTAATAGATTACGAGTAAAAACCAAAAACCAGTCATATCCATGTGGGACGCTTCTACTTTTAAACTATCATCAGTTACAACACCTTTCTGTTAGTATCTCATATTCAAAGGAATGGTAAAGGTCACAGCAGTTTTCATATTTAATCCAATTCTTGAATTAATGGAACAGCCTCTGAGCCTCGGAAGCAATGAACGTTCCCAGTGTGCTCATGGACACAGCGTGCCCTGCTGCAGAGCTGACACAGGGAAGCCTCTCCATGGAGGTGACACCAAGCCACACAAGCAGCTTTCTCTTTACTTAGCTACTGATGGCAAGAGATGCATGTGCACACACCACACTGCCAGAAACAGCCAGCACATTAAAGACTGTCATCTTATCCACAGACGAGTTAATTGCATTTTAGAATACATTTGTAGCATGTTCCTTTGTTTCCATCCCTTTTTTTGTTAACAGACCCCCAATTTCATAATAAAAGAGCAGGTGAACATGTCAAACTTGCTTTAAAAAATCTCCTCAATCCTAACTATTTTTCTATGTCTAAGTGAGAAGTGAAGACAGCTGTGGAAAAGTTTGGCATTCTGAATAAGCAGACCACTTTATTTAAGCATTTCTACAAATCCAGCACACCAAGACTCACAGCTTGGCTGTTCAAACTCCCCTCTCCAAGGAGCTTACAAGGTAATCGAGGAGGAATCAGTAACACATTCAAATAAAATATGCAACAGGAATTCTGGTGGCTTCAGCTGTCTTTAGAACCATCTACTACAGACCTGTTTCTACAAGGAGGAGGCATTTTGAAAAAAGCTACAAACAGAGAAAGTGGCAGCTGTGGAGAAGTAGTCCAGGCTACAGCAAACCTGCAAGTCCCACCAGTGTGGCATTAGAGCCAGGACCCTCCTGGCAGCAGATCTACCCCATTGCTGAGCCATCAGGGGCAGCAATGTAGCCAAGCCCACAGAGACTCCTGGCAGCAGTGCTGCATCCTCAAGAGCTCTGCCAGGAGAAGGTGTTATTTTTCTCCATGTATCACTCATACATCTGTATCAAGAGAAATGAAAAGCTTCCACCCAGCCTTTGAAAAGCAACATGGAATACCAAAGCCACGAAGAAAACACGACAACTGTGCTCTTAGCCAGAGGAGATGTGCGGTTCCATCTCCTCAACTTTAGTTTAGAGAGGGCCTTCAACTATTTCTCCCCAGTAAAAGAAAAAAAAAAACAAAACAAACTCTCTTCCACCATTGCTCTCAAGGCTCTTTAGCTACTTCTAAAGTAAAGTGATTTGTCTGATTTGAGGACATGGCAAAAAAAAACCCCAAACCAACAGTTTACCACAATTTTGCTTTTCTCCTTTCACACTCAGTTAATTGCAGGCAGAAGTGCTTTTTAATGGAGGAGAAAAAAGCTGTGCATTTTAGCTAAATTACCTACCTCTGGTAGACAGAAAAGATCTGAACTGCTGAGAGTAACTTTTATTCTTTACAACACTAATATAAAACCCTTCAACATAAATACTCTTCTAAAAAAATTGCTTGTATCACAGTCTTTGAATGTAGACACCACTTAGTCTAAAGCAGAACGAGAAAGGCTATATTCAGTATTTAACTGGGATAAAGTTTAATCCCAAGTCACAAATAAGTACTCTGTGTTAGGAAAAAAAAGTCTACAAGCTGTTATTTCTGGCTGTCAGCAAGGAAACCACAGACAAGAGGTAAAAACTAAGGCTGTCTCTTGAACATACTGGGACAGTTCAGTAGCCCAGTGCTGGACTCACAGCACTCAGCATGTAAGCAAGGAGAGAGCATCCATGGTACACACTACTTGTGAAAGGCCTAGATAGGAACTGCAACATATTTGTACTTCTGGCCCTAAACAGGCCAAGAAACAAAGTTCTGGACTCCAAACTGTGCCCTCTATTTTTTTATTTTTTTTTTACTTTAATAATGATGGAGATTATATTGCTCCAGATATCTGGTCTCTAAATCAGTTGAGGGTGAAGCTGACACCTCTGCCTAATGGAGATGGTGGTTTATATGGAGATAGCAGCAGACAGGGTGGAAATAGCTTCCTACCAGAAGCAAGGAAAGGGTTTCACCCAACCCTCTAAAATGCTTTGAACTGCTCTGCAGAGCCAGTTGGTAAGGGAAGCCCAATTCAGAAGGAAGGAGTGCGGGAAAGGGCTGCTCTGCATCCACAAAGTGAGGCCTGGGGGACTGACGATATAAGAGGATCATAGCTAGCTGAACCATGACAATTTTCAGTCACAGGGAACGAGCCTTCTCATCGCTGCTTCCAGAGCTATCTACATGTGCTGCAGAAAACCATCCCAGCTTAGAGTCAAGGTCAATCCCTTGAGAACGGAGAGTTTGGGTAAGTCAGAGGAAAGGCTAACATCTGTTTCCAGATGTGCTGGGAGCACACAGAGCAGAGGTCTAGAGTTCTCTGTAGCTGCTCTGTTAGTGAGCCCAGGACACACAGTACTTTATAAAGGTGCTTCACAGATATTCCTGAATGGTGCCCACCACTGCCTGTACAGGTGACCCAGAAGCACTTCCTGCTTTGGGTGAAGGCAATTTCAGTGCTCAGGTGTTCTAATCTTTCTATAGCACAGGAATTGAGAAAGGTTTATTAAAGATACACTGCAAAGGAATACGCAGCTGTAACCACTTCTGTTCAGCACAACATTTTAAAATTAAATTTCTAAAAGAACAGTATCCGAATTCTTTCATTACAGAAAATTTCCAGTGCAGTATTGTGAAATCCAGAGATAAGATTACACACTAGTTGCCGCACAGATTTTTGTTAACGCAGCCAAGGAAACTTCCCCTATCACCTTTCTATGACCATCTTTAAAACAAAGGCCTACTTAACCAAACAAAAAGGAGACAGTTGAGAACCTAGGTCTCTCCCCCATAAACCTCTTGCCAAAAACATAGACCCCCAAAGACTAAGTAAAGAAGTATTGAGATGTGGACACCAGCAGCACCTGAGAAGTAATTCAGGGCATCCTGTTGGATTTGATAGCTTTTATATACTCCCTCAACATCTTTTCTGTTTTCTTATCTGCACCAAGAGCAGAAGTTACTAGAGAGGCTGCAGATGCTCTGCATCTACAGAGCAGTTCAGTTCTTGTGTTTTTTTCAGGAAGAATCATTGTCAGGTCTGTTTAGAGACCTATTTCTATTGCAAAGTAGCAAAGTAGAAGTGGTTCCAAAAGAAATTTTCTGAAGTGGAGAAAGGAAAACCTCAAGCTCCTATAGAGCCCAGACATGTGCAGCATTAACCTTTTGTGGAACCACCTCAATCTGACAACAAGCTTGTGCACCAGACAGCAGGGTACCCCCGCCTCAGCTCAGCACACTCCAGCCAACACCTCCAGAGCACTCACATAGGAGCAGAAGGCAGGCAGGCATGTGAGCTCTGCAGTGTTACAGATCTGGCATCTGTTTGCGGTAACTTTCTAATTCAGATGAAGATTACAGAACATGCAGAGGAACACCTTCCCCCTTCAGCCTCTGCATGGTTCCTACAATTACACGGTGCTGCAGAGCAGTGCCTGCTTTAAGAGCTAGGTGTGTCACCAAAGGCTTCCTCACAAAAGAAATCGAAGCTGCCATTTCTCTCTTCTTTGGCTTGTGCCATTATCAGGGTATTCTGGGGCTGATTTGACAGAACTGCTCATGAAGATGAAGTTAATGAACATAAAAATGAACTTATTTGTCTTAATTAAATACACTATCCTCATAGAAACTAATTAACAAAACTCCCAAACCCACAGAAAGAACAGCAAAATCCTAACCCACGGAAACAAAGAAAGAAACCCAAACCGCCCTGAGGACTGCAGACTAATTGTACTCCAAAGATATTTCAGAAACACCAGCAATTATAAGCTATCCAACTACCCCTGCCTGAAGAGCAGATCTGATATATATGCAGGTTAAAAGCTATATAGCATTTCCTCTACATTTCTATCAAGAAGAATTTATAATTTTTCCACCCAGTCACAGGCCATAAAGCAAGCGTACAGAAAAGATCTGTATTACAATTAAAACATACTGAGCAGCCAAAAAGCTGAGCAAGACTCACTTTAAAAGCCTGTAACAATGTGATTTAAAGCAATATTCAGGAAGAACAAGCAGACTGCCAGAGAAAGGATAATGTTCTCAAAACTGGGTGCCCGATTATGATCCTAAATCTAGTATTAGGAGGCGTATGTCAAAAAGTGGCTTATTAAAAACCAAGACTGACATTATTTTGCTGGCAGTGGAGATGAGTTAGGTCATCTCTAGCATGTGTAGATAGATACTAGAATTCTAACAGAGAGCACTGCGGCCAGATGAGCTAAAAATAGACCTTTTCTGTATCTACGCTGTGGATACAGAAACTTAGTGTGATACAGAGTATTTCAGAACAGACATAATGTTTTCATCCTGAAGATGTACAGCTTCTCTCCGGTGTGTGTTCAACAAAAGGTAACATAAGTATTACATTCATCTTCATATACTGTTTTTCTTCCACTGTAGCCAGGTCCAGTTGGCTTTTACTTTTATCTGCAGCCATGTGTGGCCCCCAGACATTCCAGAATAACCCCAGAGAGACAAGAAGGTACCTTCTTGATAGGACTGGCACCCATGCTGATTCATGGGTGGCCAGCTGCCTGAATTACCACTTCTGAAAAGGGACAAAGTAATTGCCCAGCGGCAGTGATACCACTGGATGTGCTGGGAAACATCTACTTATCCAGGTGGCTGCCTCCGAAGGAGCAGAGCACTGGGGGCCTGCCATCACTTCCCACCCTTAACCTCACCTTGAGCTGTCCAGGTGCATGGTCCATGTCCTGTTGTTCCTACCACATGGTGATGCTCCTTGGCAGAGCGCCCTAAGCCTTCAAAACAAAGTTGCCACCAAACCTTCTTCAGGAAACACGTGTCTCGGAACACTTTATCCTCCAATCAGACCAACACTAAGAACAGCAAGCATCATGATCACATGTGTCAGCAAAGTTTCAATTCCCTTATTTCTCTGTTGTGGATTGGTGTTTGCTTGGGTTGTGTTGGATTTTTTTAATCAATCCATAATAACTTGCAATGGCAATATTAGCAATACTGTTGCTGGAGCAGCTGACATATGCTAGTATTTAACTTCCACAGAGCAGCACCCTTGTTACAGTTTCAACACTAGAATTCAATTTTATTTTGCACTAGTAGACACTTGTGCTTTAAGGACTACAAACTTTTTCTTTGACATATTGCCTTATGGTTTTGTGTTAAAGGCAGAGTGATCAAACACATGCATTTTAAATACATATACAGCTTTTTAAAAACTGCATTTCTTAGATAGCAAGCTATCAGCAAAATAGAAACCCACCTATCAGTTTAACCACTGTCTTTTAAACAACAAGGAAGGAAGAGGAGACTTAAGCCCAGTTATCAGAACTATAACAGAAAGTTACTATAGCACTTGCTATGTTGTTCTTTTTGCTCTACAGAAAGTCTGTGAAATGTTAAAGTGAAGCCAGGTCTCAGCAGAGCTTTGCCAGCACGGAGGTTAACCATGTTAAGTAGGAACTGAAATCACTAAACACGTTTTCTAGGATGTTTGCCATGAAAAGGCAAGAGTCAGTTTGGGAGGGAGAGCAGCATGTGCTGTGATATAATCAGGGGACTTATTTAGAAGGCAAGTATATTAAGGAGCAATCTATGAAAGCAAAATTATTTAAGTGAGGGCACACCTAGAAAATGCAATAATTTGAGACAATTATTCTTTTTTGGATGCTGCCAGTGGGGCTGAAAAAGATAGAGCATAGTGCTTTTCCTAAGACAGAATTCCAGCATTTGCACATCAAATTGGGTACCTGACACCCCTTTCACAGATCAGGAACTGCGTGTTAGAGCAAACTAATTTGAGTTTAATGAGAGGCAGAATCTCTCCAGCTGAACAACTTCTCATTTCCCACACAGCTCATCAAAACACATACCCAAATGCCCTTGATGCCCTGACACTTGTACTGCATGCATTAGCACACCCACATACACAAGATTTTCAGCATAAACTAAGCCACTGATATGATCATAAACCACCATAAATGAACTTTCAAAAGGCAACAACACTAGGGTAATACCTAAACATCGTCAATACCACCTTACCCTGTCTCTTTTCCAATCAATACAATCTACTGTCTCCTGGGCACTCTTCAGCTGCTAAGTATTATCATGCCAGTGCATAACTTACTTATATGCTCAGTTGCTAATTTGTCGGTTTTCAGCAGTGAGCATATGTGAAGAGCACAGCAGTGCAGCAAAGAGATCAGTGACTAAGAACAAATTGGTATGGTTTAAGAGAAGCATCAGCAGAGGAAAATTCCACTGCTTTCAAGCAATCACATAGCTCTCAAGCGCAGTAGTACTCATCGGGGAGGAAACGCTTCACTTTCCCCCTCCCCTCGAGTGCTGAATTTCTCACGTGTGGTTACCCTCAGTGTGCTTATCCCGACCAACATCGGGCAGGTGTTTCACACGGTTCAGCAGGAGCAGATTCCGCTGGCGAAGGAGAAATGCCCCCGGCACTTATGGCAGTAGCCAATCACCAGCAGACAAATAATTTTTCAAATGGATGGCTGCTCTTCACCGCAACCCTCTAAGCTCTGCGTAGCAATCTGTGCACCAAATACAACGATAGAGTTCCCCGCGGAGCGAGGGCTCTGCGTCCCCAGCTCAGGCTCACCTGACCCCTCTGCGCCAGGCATTAACAGCACCAGGGAGAGCACACCAGCTCCATTAACATTTTCCAGCAGAGCCCAGCTCACCTGAGCCACCAACCCCACAAACGCAGGAGAGACACACAGCTTCTTCTGAGGGATTTCCTTTCCTTTACTCACATCCACCGAGAAGAGGGGCCTAAAGTTGGCGAACTGAACTCAGTAGAGCCCTCGTTCCACCGGGAGGACTCGGGATGAGCTGCGGACAGTGTCAGGGTGTCTGGTGTCACTGCGGTCAGCCGGGATCCGCAAACGGGGGCCGCCGGTGACAGCAGCGCGCCGACAGCCGGGTAGCAAACCCGAGGGCTAAACATGCTCCTTTCCGCGTGGTGCGGCCGCAGGGAGGGCAGCGCGATGGCGCTTTCCAAAGTCATCTCTGCGATGACCGGCGCGGTTTCCATGCTGCTTGGAAGTACGGCCGGCGAGCTGCCTTTCTGCGGCGGGGAGCGTCACTGGAGCGCTGTCCCCGGCAGCACGGCCACGGTGGTGGGGCGCAGGACACCGCTCCGCTGCCGCACGGGAGGCTGCGGACCGCGTGTCCCCCTCAGTGTCCTTCTGTCCCCAACCCCAGGAGAGGCGCCGGCGAGGGGAGGGAATCCAGGAGCACTGGCAGAGACGGTCGGGCTCCGCGGCCAGGGGCTCCCCGTGCCCGGGGCTTGGCCTACCCGGGCGCTGCCGCCCGCCAGCCGCCGCGGCTCGGTGCTC
>VXBU01010676.1:432-89014 GCA_013400315.1 Bombycilla garrulus
CAGGAGATAGTCCGGGGGAGGAGGCAAGGAAAACACTGCCCCTCCTGGTTTCAATAGCTCATGAAGATGGTGATAGAATACAGACCTTTGGGCACATCTTTACATTGTAACCTAGGACATGTAGTTCTGCAGGGCTCTATCCTCAGCCCTGTGCTCTTCAACATCTTCATAAATTACTTGAATTCAAGACTGGAAGGGACACTAAGCAGGTTTTGAGATGATACAAAATTGGCTGGAGCTGTTCACTCCCTTGAAGACAGAAAGGCCCTGCAGAGACACCTCAACAATTCAGAGGACTGGGAAATCACCAACCATATGAAGCTCAACAAGGGAAAGCGCTGGATTCTGCACCTGGAATGGGGCAAACGGGGATGTAGAGACAGATTGGAGAATGAGAGGCTGGAAAGCAGTGCCGTGGAAAGGGACCTAAGGCTCCTGGTCCATGGCAAGTTGAATATAAATCAGCAGTGCCCTGGCAGGCAGGGGGGCCAGCCGTGTCCTGGGAGGCACCAGGCACAGCATCACCAGCCAGGCAAGGGATGGAATTGTCCTGCTCTGCTCTGCACTTGGACTGCCTCACCTCAAGTGCTGGGGGCAGTTCTGGGTGCTACAATATAAAACAGACTTTAAGCAATTACAGAGCATCTGAAGGAGGGCTAAGATGATGGCATATTAGGAATGGCTGAGGTCACTTGGTCTGTTCAGCCTGGAGGAGACTGAGGGGAGACCTCATGGCAGTCTAGATCTTCCTGGTGACGGGAAGAGGAGTGTCAGGCACTGATTACTTCTCTGTGGTGCCTAGTGGCAGGAGGTGAGGGAATGGCCTGAGGTTGTGTCAGGGGAGGTTTAGGCTGGATATTATGAAAATGTTCTTCCCCCAGAGGGTGGTTGGGCACTGGAACAGGATCCCCAGGGAAGTGGTCACAGCAGCATCCTGGCAGGGTTCAAGAATTGTTAGGACAATGCTCTCAGGCACATGGTGTGGCTCTTGGGGATGGTGCTGTGCAGGGCCAGGAGTTGGACTTGATGATCTGGGTATGTCCCTTCTGTCACTGTCTGTGAGGTCTCCATTAGCTTGAGACCACCTACAGCAGGACATTCAGTGGTGGTTCGAGTTTGTGTTTTCCGTTTTTTCTCAGCTCGAACAGCAAAGACGACGCAGAAGCCATTTTCTGAGGTTTTCAAGGTCGTCTATTCTTTCTTATCTAAGGAATTTTTTCTCTGAGGTACAGAGGTCTGTCTAGCAAGCTGGTCAGAGGCACATTGCTTGCCCAGAGGGCTGGTCTTATCTTTTATGTTACAAATTATATACTTTGATGTTTATATTTATTTTCCAATGTGTGACCCTTACATTGCGCTGTCCAGTTTTCTCTCAAACCAATCCAGAAATGCCATCCTAACTCAAAGATGGATGACAAGAAGAAGAAGAAATGACATANTCAGAGGCACATTGCTTGCCCAGAGGGCTGGTCTTATCTTTTATGTTACAAATTATATACTTTGATGTTTATATTTATTTTCCAATGTGTGACCCTTACATTGCGCTGTCCAGTTTTCTCTCAAACCAATCCAGAAATGCCATCCTAACTCAAAGATGGATGACAAGAAGAAGAAGAAATGACATAAAATGCCTAAAAATCCTCCATCTTAACTCTAAGCTTCTTATCATAACTATGTTACAGATCCACTTTTCTACTTTCTAACAATCTAATCTATACTCTACTTATCTTTTGTGACTTGTAATTCTTCCTGAAATGATGATAACTTTTTCCAGGGACTCAAATCAAACCCACAAGGGTCTTGAGCATTGTGCCACGGCCTCCGAGCCCATTGCCCGGGTTCCGAGGCGTCCAGGGAAGCCAGGGGAACACCCTGGACTCCAACACCTTCCAGTCAGCATATTCTGTGATTCTGTTAGATCTAATCCAGTATGATGCAAAATCCTGTTGCATGACACTGTGAGTGGAGCATGCTTTTAACCTAAATTAGACCTTGGGATTATGTGGCAGAGAAATAAAGATAAGCAAGTTTAATTATCCTTCCTCCTCCTTACAAATAATTTGGAAACCAATTCATAGAGCGTATTACTGTTGTATGGCCCTTGGGATACTTTCCTTGTTCTTCATTTCTTTGTCATTATATTCTTTTATAATTACAGCAGGAATCTGCCACTATTGCTTGACATCAGCTCTCCATAAGAAATGTAAAATTAGACCCATCCAGGAAGGAGAACAAGAAGGATTCAGACAGATTTTTAAATCTGTTTACTTAGTAAAGGCATATTTTGGTGCATCCATGTGTGTCCCAGGATAGGGTAAGGACTTGTACAGCAAAGTGAAAGGGTAGGATTTCATTTGTCTATTTTCAGGTAAGTCTCCTTAAGATTCTGTGGCATATTCCCATTGGAAGAGGCCTCAAGGATGTCGGGGGTAGTTGGGAAAGCAAGAGAGGCATACAGATAACACAATTTCACCAAGGACATGGCTCACTTGGACATAGTCATTAGGCTTTCCTGCTGAAATGGTTCAAGAGGGGAAAGACAAAACTGAAGGAAGCTCAAAGAACAAAAAGCCTTGAATATTTCCATGAAGAAACACTGAAATACAGAGTATGTGTTTATAGAACAAGCTTCAAATCCTGGGCTCTTAGTGAGGATAAACCACCTAAATTTTGACTATCAAAACAAGTGTTTCTCTCAGAGTTAGGGGACACAGCTGAGGTGCTCTAACACAGGTGCCTGGTTTGATGTCAACACTGCTGTTGGCTGACCAGGTGTCTGCAGTGACGCTGAGCCACCACTGCTCACGTTGAGATGAAGTGGCAACCAGCTGTGCAGTCCTCACCAGAGACACAACTCAGGTGAATGAAGCTATTTCAGGTGCTCAAGGGAAATCCTTCTGTTCTCAAGCTACTGTCCCAAGGACACAGAGCTCTTGTGCTGTATCTGACAGGATTCTTCTGGTGTCTTGGATGCAGACATGATTCTTACCTAAGTCCTTGTTTTTCACTTGTGAGGCATAGGAAGGGTATTAATGCAACTTATTTATCTTAGTCTTCTTTTTCACGATAGAAAATGAGGTGCTGGCAGTATGAACATGCTAAATACTCCAGAAATGAAACTCCAGGCTTCAAGACCCATTTGCTTCCTCAGGTTCAAGCACAAGTTTCCTAGACCATGGTTGAGACAAGTGAGATGTAAAAGATGTCACAGACCTGGAAGCTGAACCCTGAAAACTTGCCTTCAAACTTAAACTTTTGGGGGCTGATTCTCTGAGCACCATGTCTCAGGCTGTGGGAGCTGAATAGATGGGGAAACCAGATGGTCTGGGCTTCCCTGTATGGGATTATTTTGCACAATCATTGTCCCAGATCCCAGAAACAAAGAAATTCAGAGGTTGTCCTCTTACCTGTGTGACTGCTGAGGCAGACACACACATATTGTACTAGCCTAGTCAGAACTAGAAATTTGCCTAGCATACAAGTTGTGAAGTACAATTTTCTGAAAGAAATAATTTCATGGAAATGCTCTGCCTTTTCTAGATCTCAGTCTTCCTGTGAAAATGTTCCATTTCTCTGTAAAAGGTCAAATGAGACCCAGTATAATACCCTGATCAGAGATCAGGAGAGAAAAGAAAATCAAATCACTTGCAAACAGTAGGATGAGTGGCACAGCTAAGTTGTGGCTCAAAATATGTGGGACAAAATTACCTATGAGAAACATCTATTTTAATTAAGAGTACGTGTTACAGCTAATGGAACCCAAAACTAGATTTACAAGTTGTTAAACATCTCAGTATGTTTCTAAATTAACCAATTTTGCATATGATCTCTTCCATCACAATATTTTGTTTCATTTATGTTGTGCTACATACCTAAGGATTTAGAAACAGTGATTTCAACAACATTTTATTTGGTTATATAAAGATTTTTTTGGGGGCTTAGAACTAACTTTTTTTCTGTAAAATTAAAGTTTTTTATGGAAAAATGAAAACATCAAAAGACTAAAACTAATAAAGCAAATATTTTTATTCAAAGTGGAACTGTGATTGGCTGGTCTTTCTCTTCTCTTCCATCAGCAAAGTTCTTCATTTCATATAGGTGATGATCATAGATATTTGTTCTTCCTCTGTCTAGAAGCTTCAGCAAAGGATTTACACTACTTAAGTGAGCATTCTTTTGGTTCTTCATACATCACTTTTTTATTAAACAAAAATTCCACCAATCTGGGGTAAAATCAAGGAGAATGATCACATAGTTTATGAGGTAGCCTTTGAAATTCATCAGATAATATATTTGAAAAATAGGCTCTCCTAAGATAAGGCAAATATTAGTTAAATACTTCTTCCAAAGACAGCTGGGCAACAGAAAACATAAAATCATTTTCTGGGCTGGTATAAGTGTGCGATCTCACTTCAATTTGCACATATTATTGTTGGAAGGGGTAGAAGTTTTGGCACGGGGAATTTGAAATGCCTGTCTTTTGAAACCAGCTTTTTGAAATTTACAAATTGAGACAATAGTGAGCTTCTACTCTCTTGACAGCAAAATCTGCAAGA
Organism: Bombycilla garrulus; assembly: GCA_013400315.1. Lineage (NCBI taxonomy): Eukaryota > Metazoa > Chordata > Aves > Passeriformes > Bombycillidae > Bombycilla > Bombycilla garrulus. The sequence continues at coordinate 4,989 of VXBU01010676.1, forward strand.
GGCCTTTAACTGTGAAGAGGCTGAGAAAGACACTTTTTGTTCAAGTTGTACATACAAAATGCCAATACGGAACATGCTTAAAATATGGGGTTTTAACCTCAGCACATTCAACTGATTGGTGGCCAGTAAAGTTCCTAGTACTGCCTATATCACCTACCTTTTATTGATGCCTAAATATTTTTGCTTTTTATGCATTTTTCATATGTTTGTACCTTTTTAGACCATTAATATGTGCTTATACAGCTCCTGGAATTTTTCCAACCTTTTCTCTTAGATTTTAGAATAATAACCTATCCTTATAACAGATTCCTGAAATACTTTTTAGTCTTATTTTAAGGTAGAGGACCTACAAGAAGAAAATTTTGTTTTCTAATCAGAATCTGAGCAGACATAGAAAGAAGTGGGGAAAAGAAACCCTCGAACAACTCCAGTGGGGCAATACCCAGAGGAAAATTATCTAATGAACTACTCTTCTAATTGGATAATGTTTTTCAGATATGATAATTTTTTTAACTTATAAAAATTGTAGAAACCTGATACCGTGTGTGCCCATAGCCCATAACTATGGATGCACCCAGAAGTCTCCAATAAAGAACTGCCATTTTAATACTGTTGAAAGGGTTTTTGTCTTTTGATATCAGGCAACATTATGAAGCAAGTTCCCATGACTTCTCAGGTTTCTCGCTGGTTATTTGTACAGAGATTATCTGAAAGAGCATCATTTAAGGTTCTTCACTGCTACATGCAGGTGGTGCAGAGAAATTCTGTGACACTGAAAAGCCAGTGCAGCCATCTCAGTGAGAGCAGCAGGAATAGAGTGAAGCCAAAATGATCTAGCAGGTACTACTACTATCAGCAAAAACAGAGACAAATAATAACTTTGCTGAGGCACAGAATATATGCTGGGAAATGTTAGAACACATTTACCAAAATTCTCAAGGTCACTCCAAATGTTTTTTGCTACATATTGAAGAAGGGAAAGTTCAGCCACTGATAGCACTGTCACTGAATCTGAAAATAATAATTTTTTGCTCAACAATGCTCATTATTAGATGGGATGTCACATAGGGAAGTTTTGAAATTTTGAGTGCTTTTTAAGATTATGTAGAAAAATACTAAGTATTCAAATTAATTTTCTTTTGCTTTCAGTGCTTTCCTCAGTTTAACTTTGTAGTTTCACATGAAAGACATGGTCTGGAGTAGAGCTACAGGAATAATGGTGAGTTTTGCTGTTAACAACTCCAGTGAAAATTTTACACTCATAGCAGTGTGAAAAATGAAATGTTCTTTTTCCTTTTCCATTTTTTTTTTTTTTAATTGGATATTGGTGGAGTACAAGGGGAATGGACCACATGGTGGCCAGACTCTCATGTTGACTCTAGAATGAGTTTCCTGGTGCCACTGTCAGACGTAGAGCACTCCTGACGGTGGATCAAGGTGCAATCCAATAGACCATTACTTACATTCTTAAGTCTAGGATAGATCTCATTCCTACTCTCTGTCTTGTTGCAGTGGGCAGGCAGGAATTTTCTTGCTTTCTTTGTTCTGTGAGAATGTGGTACATTATGGTCATTTGGAGCATCCAGTGAGGAAGGCAGTCAAATACAAACTAAAACTGAAAATATTCCCAAAGAACATAACTACTGTCAAGCACAGTCCTAGAGTTCAATCTACATTTTAAGAACTTTTATAATCTCTCTAAACACCAGCCTACTATATGCCAGAAAAATTACTTTAAATGCTTCTCTGCCTTGGATAGCAAAGTGACAAATGACAATAGATACGGAAAAAGAAATGGTGCATCAGTAAGGAATTCATGACCACTAATGTGAAAGTGGTAAAAAAGAAAACTGAAAATTTTAACTGGGAGACTAAAAATAATCTTTTAATTGCACAATGACTTGAAAAGTAACAAAGGGTGCAGGGAAAAAAGGTAAATCCCACAGTGGCAAATATCAGCTCAGACTTTGTGAAAATAAACAATTACTTGTGCAATGTAGGGAAGGGAAATTACAGACTTGAAGTCTTCTATCTGGGAAAAACAAAATGTCTTTCAGCTGAAAGACACTGAGAGAAACAATTGTGAGAAAATAATCAGGCAAGACAGAAAATTCTAATTCTGACAAATCATTACTATTTTTATAAAGTTCCTAAGGTGGTGAGGGCAGAGCACTAAAAAAGTGTACATATTCAAATCTAGTATTAAGTTTGGAAAGATATCTGGAGTGCACTGGCAGGAAGACATCCAAGAGAACAGAAGAGATTTTTACTACCATTGGGAAATATTTAACCCAAGTATCATTAGCTCAAGTTTCTTTTTCATCTACTCTCTCTGCACAAAGCATCTGACATTGCTCTGAGTTACCAGAGGAGTGTCTCTGGATGGGAGTGCACCACAGGACAGCTTCAAGCCTTCTCAACCCCTCCAAGACTAAAGAAGCAGCCCTTGGAGTAAAGTGAATTCCATTCCCAAATTTTTACAAAGAGATATAACTAGAAATGAGATTGTACACAGCTTCTCATCAGACAGTTCTAATCAGCTACATAAAATAAAAAGCAACCATTCATTCATAATTATGAGGCCAAGATTCCAGCACAAAGAACAGTTGATAGTCAAGTTGTAAACCTTGGAAAATATTATTATGCCATCAAAACAACAGTAAAAAATCTGTAACTATTAAATCATAAACAATTTTTCTATAATTAAAAATATTAGGAACAGTAGGAGACTGCATTAAGTGAAGAACTAAGAGAACAGGTATTACAAACCCTGCAGTTTCTGCAAACATTTTTAGTAGCTAAAGAAGCAATGGAATGAGGCCAGAGGGAATGAGTTTCTAGAAGCTATTTACCAACTATAAACTAGCAAAGGAACAGGGAATTCTAGTTACATTGCAAGCTGTTCAAGTGCTTGGTTTTTTTTTTCTCTTTCCTCCCCCAAATGTCTGTTCAGTATGAAAAATTACTCTCTGTCAGCAGACACTCTTCACCACTCACCCTGATCAGCAGCTTTCATTGTTTTATTGAGACAAACAGGCAATAAGTAACTAAAACATTTCACGCACATGCAGTTAAAAATGCAGAAACAACACTTTGCCATGTGGAAACAAAAACCAAAGAACAAATCTGATCCACTCTGTAAAACCAATTAGCAATGAGCAGTCTGCTCTGAACTATTCCTTGATTCAAGTTCCCTCAGGTGGAGCTGTGCAAAATGATTTACAGACTAAAAACAATTTTGAGTTGATTTAGCCAGTGATTATTTTTTCTATAAACACTAATTATTTCTACAACTGTCTAATATAAGCAACTATTTCTTGGTTGTATATGATAAATAGGGAATGGTGATCATCTTTTTTAATGTTCTGCTTTCCTGTCATAAAGGAAGAGGCACAAAAGCTTATTCTGTTCGTTTAAACATTAATAAATAAACGTTCTGCAAACAAATTTTAAATGTTTACTTTTTATTGAAAAATAAGACTTCCACAAAACGAAAATATTTTACAATATAATATCAAGTGTTACCAAATTTTAAATCAAAATAATGTGAAATGCAGTTTATTCAAAGTTTTTTCTAATTTTTCTTGATATTTTCTAATTAAAAAGTCATGCATTGCCCATGATCTTTTGTTTCCTCATAATAAAAACTTCAGTAACTCACATCTTATACCATTCCTGAATAAAATTTGACAGAATGTCTATGACATTTAAACATTTCAGTCTTTCAGTGATAACCAGTAACAAGTCTCCATCATAAGTCTCACTCAGAGCTCTGGGTTTAGTGATGCCTCAACAAATTCCCAAATCCTTGTCCAAGATAAGTGCTGAGCTTCCACTTTTTCCTTAATTTATTCTGTTCCTTTAACAAGGATTAAACACAATGAATGCTTTGCTTAAGTCCTTGCTTTGAGTCTGGCAGAGTAAATATGAAGCTGGGTATCCAGCTTCCAGCACAATGCAGATTTCACTTATATGTGCTGAGCAGTCCTTCCCGAAGTTGCTGCAGGCAGTTGATGTGGATTTAGGTTTCCTGAGAGGCCAGTGAACCACAATCTTCTGTTTCTGCACACTGAAGCTTTAACACCAGGACACTGAACAAATACACACCCTTCTACCCTTGCTATCATTTTTGCAGCTCAAGCCTTCTTGACCACCATTAGTCAACACTTTAATATTTTCTTTTTTTTCTTTGTCACCAGCCACCCTACCTTTTGAATTTTTATATTCCTTTTGGCTATTTTTGAATGTTTTTTTTCTTCTCTCTTCATAATCAGTTTAAAATTTCATGTCAGATTAAATGTGGGAGGGTTTGCTTCAGAAGAGGAAAAAACAGGAAGTTTTATAGTCTAAGTCTATTTTTTCCCCATAAATGAAGAGAAAAAGATCAATTATTGTCTAGGAGTATACAACAATTTGTGCTTCTGAGCTGATTCAGGCTCTCCACAGACAAAGAACAAAAACAATAACCTGCTAAGTTACACAGAGTAGAGCAAACCTGTAATCATTGGCTCGAGAAGCACCAAATCTTCCCAACTGCGCTAAATGGAGAATCTTCATTAGCTGTCACTGGAGAGGTACATAGTCTCTTTGCAGGACAACAAATTCAAATGCAATAACTACAAAAAGATGAGAAGGACTGAAACTGCATGTAGAGAAAGGTTGCTTTCCAATTTCCTTATTTCCCATTTTCCCATTAGGGACTTTCATTAAAGAGTATGTGTTCTGGATGGTAAAAAAACTCCTTTTCACCTTGTGGGAAGATTACAGAACAATTTATTTGTATCAGTTTACCGTCAACACCTTCTTGCCAGAGCCCTTCTTCCACTAGGTAGTTTCCCCACAGACCAAAGATTTCTAGTCCACTATTAACCACAGGAGGGAATGGACATGAACATTTGTGTCTGCACTGTTCACCGTGTCCTATGAATTCACTAATGTGAGGCAGACAGAAATACATAAAAATGTATATCTGGCATAGGAAGAGCATCTTTTCATCCCTTTAAAAAAGTGTTCTACTGGAATAAAGTTTTCCCTTATTAAAACCTTTTACTTAAGAAGATTTGCTGTGTCATAAACAGTGAAGTAATACCAGAGTGCCATATACAACCAAAATTATTCCTGCCCAGATGAATCACTGTGAAAATTAGACCGACTGATCCTCAGAGGAAAGAGGTATCAGGACACCAAATGTATTATGCTGAGGTCTCCAAAGGCAGATCACATCCTATGCAGATGGGCACAGCCCCTTGCACATCTCCCCACTATGTCTTGCCCCTACTGCCTTTTCCTCTCAGGGTCCTGACTCTGAGCTCTGTCCTGCTGAGCCAATCCTGCCCAAGCACTTCCCTTTACACATGACTCATGCCACCATGCTCTAGCCAGCCTGTCCTTCCTTGCCATGAGTTTCCTCCTTGCTTCTATTTCCATTCCCCATATCCTTATATTTCTTCCCTGAGTCCTCACCCCTTGTCTTCCCCACTGTGAACATGGAGTTTGTAGTTTTGGCACACGAGTGGCTATATGCTCTATTTTTTGCAAAATTTACAGTGGCAATTTAGCCTAGTTTGCTGAACATCATTGTCTTTAAACTCCTTGTAGATGGAGCAGTCCTTCACAGTTTTCAGGTCTCTTCTCTCCCTAATGACAGTACAAACTTACCTTGTATTATTAAAAGTACAGTCATACCTGCTTAAGCCACAGCATCTATGTCCACTGATTAAAGCTCCATGGGGAAAAAATAACAGAGAAGGGAGTTCTTCTCAGCTGCAGGATGCCAAGCTGAAAGTGTTGACAAAGAAGATTCAACCAGCTCTCCGTTCCTGCTCCCTTCAACATGAGAAAATGTGCTATAACATCCACGGGCATGGTTTTCCACTGTCTTCGGGAGCCATTGAAATTCTTTTCACCTCACTGGGAAAATGTGCCTGTAGCTACTCTGTAATGTCCTGTGATGAAACAGTTTGTTCAGCTTCACTCTTTCTCTTTCCTCTGCTTGTATCTTAGAAACTGTTCCCAGATTGAGTCAGGAGCTCTCAATGCACCATGTGCACGAAGTATCCACCCTTGCCAATAGGTACACATATAAGCACCCACAATCAGCCAAGGGTCCTGCTCCCTGGATGGGACTGCACTGGTTTCCATCACAGCTTCTGCACAGTATTGCATTTTCTCACATAGATATATCATCTCGGTGCTGGTGAATGATTAATGTGATAAGAAGGAGGACATCCTTGTGGGAATTATTTCCTTGAAAATATGAAATCATTCAATAATGCTTTGACAAGGCTCTATTACAAACACTTCCCATCTCTCTCCTCATAATACCAGTGGTAAAAGCAAGCCAAAAACATTTTGACAATATTTCTCTGTTCAGAAATAGAAGCTCAAGCCTGATCAATCACTCCATGGGCACTGGTCAGCTGCATGTGAAGATGTAGGTACTCATCTTGGCAGTGTGTGTTATCATCCCCTGCCTTGCTAATGGGCTTCCTACCACTTCTGCTTGCTGGATGGCTTCTGAGGCTGGTACCATGCCCATCCCAGAAACAGGCTGAGAAGTTCAGGCCTGACAGGTGATCTTCAGTTACCTCAGAGCCAAGTGGTCCCAAGTGCCAGAGCAGCCCACCTGGCACCAGGACTCCCAGGTACTGCCAAACACAGGTTTTTTCCTGTACAGAGAAGGAAAAGGTGGGATTTCCTACATCTCAGTCAGTCAGCCTTGCAGTCTGGACTTTTACTGGGAATTTTCTTGTGTCTCCTAGGGTCAGGCTCTGACCAGGAGTGACCCAAAAAGAGTGAAGACCTGGTAGAAAGAAGAGATGCTGCAGGTTCCTGAACTGTGTTATTCCCTTTTCTGAAAAACCTCAATTACGCTGCTTTGAAATGAGACAGTATCTCAAGTGCTTGAATATTCTTACATAAGGGAAGCTTGTTTCCCACCATTCTCTGTAAAAAGAGAGCAGATTAGTAAATTGAGGTCACACACATATGATGGGTTGTCTGAAAAGTGTTTCCACAAAATTATTGTCAAGGGAAATATCTTTTTGTTTTCTTTCTAAATAATATTGATGTTTTCTCTTGCAAAGTCAAACATCCAAAACATTTCTAGATTTGCCTTTGGCTTATCAGGTTTCCTAGATAATATGTTTCATCTGGTTTTCCCCTTCTTGAGCTGGGCATCTTCTTCCGTATCTTCCATGATTTGGACTAGATGTTTCAGTATCTGAGGGGCCTGGTAGGTGCTCTCCAAGCAGGGAAACCTGGTATTGCTGGCACTTATTCACATGCCTCATGACATCAACATTCATTTTCTGACACTACTGCACTGGGTAATCACTTCTGATGTCATGGTTGCTGCCGTGGCACGTGGAGCTGTTGGCCCTACGAGTCACATGCCATCACGGGAACCTCTGTCCATGGGGGCTCACTAGGGTCTATTATTACCATCACCTTTGCTTTATGAGCTTTTCCTCAAAAAAGTTGATGCCAGACACAAAATGCCAGGCTCACAGTGGGTTGCCGTGCACTTATCAGTGAATAAAAAGGGGAAGATTATCCTGCCAGTCCAAGCCAGGCTGGACACTGCCATGCACCCTGCTTGGCCCACAGCCAAAGACAGCAGGGAAGGAAGGCTATGAATGAGGCCATCTGTGTCTACCTTGGCAAGACTGCCTCATGCTCAAGCACTTTTGTTATTTAAACGTATAGTCTTAAATCTTCACCCCCTTTTCAAAGTCATATTACTTTTCCACCGCAAGCAATCTCCTACATTTTGTCCTCCAGCCTTATAGCCAACTTGCCTTTCTAACCACCTCCAAATGCCAGACTGTCACCTTTTGTCATAAACAGGCAAAACAAGTAAAACCCTCTGGGATTTGGGGCTTCTTTTCTTTTTTTCTTCCATCTGGCCAAAGTGCTAGAATAGCATGTTTCTATCAACCTCTGTTTGTATGCAATCCCTAACTGAAATATGTGAGAAACCAGCCTTCTTCCTGAGATGAAGTCAAAACATGCAGAGTCTGTAGTGAGGCATTATCTTCAGAAAGGCCACCCATGTTTTCCAGGATAAGCTTTTTACTGTTACAGAGCACGGAGAGAAAGTTGACAAGGAATGGTACTAAAACCTTCAATGTCTGCTCAGAATAAAAGTGTTTTAAAGACATTTCCTTAGGAGTGCCGTGGCACTGATGGCTCAGAGAAATATCATTAAAAAAACAGCTGAAACAGTGGTTGTTACAGTAAACATGAATTAGGTTTAATAGCCTTCTGCCTTCCATTTCAGGCCTCAAGCGCTCTCAAAAGGTCAATAAAACATCCCCTTTATTATAGTCTGTCAAATAATGCAGACAATGCAGGTGAAAGGTTGTCAAGTAAGTAAACAGAAATGTTGTGCAAAGCAAACACACAGGAAGAAACCAAAGGCACATGACCATATGTGCCCCTGAAAGGCTTTGCTTCCCAAGTATCAGGTAAAGCTGCCATGGTTTCTCCTGCCCTGGTGATGGAGTTATCCTCTCAGGCTCTTTCTCACAGCTACAAACCACGCAGCTGGGCTCCACATCACAGTCACAGGCAGCACTGCCTAGACAATGCCAGTGGCTGTCATGTTGGTACTAAAAGAAATCTGTGAGTGCCCACCTGTGGATGGGGCGATATCAAAGGACAGCTCAGGCTGAAAAGGGCTGGAAAGAGACCTCTAGTCCAACCTCCTGCTCAAAATCAAGGCCTCTCTTCAGGAACTCCCTGCCTTCAAGGGTGTCGACAGCTCTCTCCAGTTTTGTCTTTTCAAAATTTGCTTAGTATTCCAGTCCTGCATCCAAGTCATTTATGAGGATGTTGAGGAGAACATTATTAACCTGATAAACCATTAACATGGTAAGTTCTTAGTTTTATATGTATAATATGTTCTTTCTTGTTGCATATTAATAAGATTATGACTTTTACCCCACTGTCTTTCTCCTACCGTGCACCACTGTGAAGAACATCTCTCCATCTTCAGAATAACCTCTGTGTAGGTTTAGATAACAGCTACTCAGTTTCTCATAATGCATCCTTTCCCCCAGCTGAGTAAACTTTGAACTTGCAGCCTCTCCTCACAAGCCAAATACTCCAACCCCCAGCCATCTTGGGTGCCCTTTGTTGAACTCCCAAGTTTGTTTGAGCCCGCCTGATATTGAAGGGTCCCACACTGGCCTCAGTAATTAAGATGTGGTCTAAAGAGTGCTGAGCAGAAGGGGTGATCACTTCCCTGGATGTAACACCTGTGCTCCTTTTCATGAAGCCCAGGGTGCTGTTGATCCCTGATACTGACAGGGTCATGGGAATTTGAGCAGCTCCTCACTGCCACGTCCTCCAAGACTGTCTGTAGAGCTGCCCTTGCACAATCAATCTACAGAATGTAGCATTGTGGTGAGGATGAGAGGCTTAATCCCAGCTACTGGGCTTTCCATTTGTCCATGCCGAAGAGCATGAGAGTTCCAGCCGGCCATTCCTCCAAGTGCTCCTCTTCCCCCCTACTCCAGGTTTATGATAAAGACGCTGAACAGGACAGCTCCCAGGATGCACCTCTGTAGTACTTCACTTCTACAGATTCTACTTCACTCACACAGGTTTTTACCAAGATAGTTTTCCATCAGTTCAGACTGTAAAGCCTTAGTTTCAATAAAAAAATACCATAAGAGACTCTTGGAAAAGAATAACTTTTAAGTCTCTTACTAAGGTCATTCTCATTCTAAACAACATTCACTGTTTCCCCCTCATCCACAATGCAGCTACATTGTCATAGAAGGGCTGCTCAGGCAAAGTCTACACTTGACACACCTGTGATGACTGTACCCAAATAAAACTGCCTCTGTGCCCTCAGGAATGTGCTCCAAGAGGACACACTCCATGATGTTTCTAAGAATTAAAAGGAGGATGATAAATCCGGATTGGTTGCAGGCTTTTCTTTTTGATCTATTTTTAAGATGAGAATAATATTTGCTGTTTTCAGGGTCTCCCCACCCTTCTCAGTCAGGATTAAAAGGAAGTGTGTAATGATACCAGATAGGGCTCCCAGTAGCCTTGCTCAGGTTGGATATGTGAGATGAATTTATGGAGCTCTTGCTGAAGGTGGCAGGTAAAGTCTCAGTCTCCACTTCTGATAGGTTCTCAGTACCACTAGTCCTTATGTTCCTGCAGGTTTTATGAAAGCAGTACAAAGTTTTGCTGCATCTGCCTTGGGAATGCTTTCTACAGAAGTTCTTTTTTAGAGATAACCCACATTGAATCTGAACCACATGAACAATAGGGGAGGAGTCATAATAAATTTAGAGGGCGCAAGAATTGACAGAAACCACTGCAAGAGTCTCTGACTGCCTTCCGGAATGATTATATGGAGAACATGCTGGTGTGGTACTCGAATGGCCAGAGGATCACACCTGATATATACATATGATTGATGGGCAAACATCATTTGCTTGCAGAGAACAAATTCCACAACTGCTCGTCAAGGTGTGGTTATGACATTATCATACCTCAGTGCTATTTCCCCATGAGTTGGTTAAGGATTGTTGAGGGAGGGAAGAGAAAGAAGTGACAGTACAGAAGAGACAGCAGGTTCCAAGCTTGTTTCTGGGAGGAGATTTTGTCCCAGCAACTCTTGGCAAATTGCTCTCCAAGCTGCTCCACACCGAGTCCTCTGAATCCCTCAGCTGAGCTTTCCTCCATTCAAACACTGCTAAACTTGTCAGTGCATTGCTTGTAAGAAGCTGGATAGATCTAATAAAAATACAAGCAAAGTAACTGATTAAATTCATTCACTTAGGCCTCATGGATACAGTTTTGAAGAGATACATGGAAGAACTCCATAACTTGTAAAAGTTATGAAGTAGGTATGGTTTATTTCAGCACTGAGGTGCATGCGGATAACCCCTACAAAAACATGTGCACTGAAACTCCAAACTACTGCTCTATTTATTCCCTAAAAGCCTAGGATTACACAATATGCCTAATCCATATTCATTTCCTAGCCCTACCTAGCCCCACCTACCCTTGCTTCATATTAAAATTAGCCAAAAGTCCTTTTGTGCCTGTGCTTCCCCAGTTTGGTGGTTGTTGGGGGTCTCTGATGAAGGCTTCCAAACTCTTTATCACACTTGAACTTTTCAACTTTGTCTCCAGAGCATGTGTCTTAGCTCCTTGTGCACATTCCAGGCCTTGAGATTAATTCTTGGTGGCTCAGTGCTCTGGATTTACTATTTATCACTGCTAGTCTTGCATCCCTCACCCTGTTTGCAAGTTCTGTCTCTGTTTATCCCAAACTAGTCTGCTTCTCATCCCGGTTTTGCAAGCACAGTAAATGTCAGGCATTTCTCATTTTCTTGTCAGCTAATTTTGATGAACTATTCCTTACTCCTCAATTCCCCATCTCAGAGGATGATTATATTTGTTGTGTAAGCTAGTAGTTTATATTACTATTTCACAACGTACTTTTGCTTCAATTTGATGAACCAGAAACTACTTATTGGAGAATTATACCAATAAGTTTTTCATCAGACTGATTCTAGCAGGATTTTATTAGGAAGCAGTAGAAAAAGAGAGGTCCTATAAAGCAGAGCATGTTGTAAAATCATGGATTTAAATGGTTTTGAAGGAATTGATAGACTTTTTCCACCCAGGCAGTGTTAGAATGATAAATGAGTAAAAAAAATCAAATGGTCAGCAGCCTTCAGAAAAAAATAAAAGAAGTAACAATATAATGATTTAAACTGTACATAGAGTAATAAGTGAGCACTTGAAGTCACTGGGGAAATTCTGCCTTTGCTTTACGACAGTATAGTATTTCCAATCATTCTCTTTCTTGTGAAAAGGCATTTTTGTCCGAATTACTGAATGAGTGACTCTTGGGGTATGAGTAGAAGCCTCTATGATTCATCAGAAATATTCAGGCAATATAAGAGTAAATGCAACAGAAAGCTGACTTTCGTCCAGCAGGGCTGTGTTGATTTCACCATAAACTGGAACTCTCTTCAAGTAAAAACCGCCCTCCTTCTGCCTCTTCCACTAATATCATTGTCTGAGAGGCTGCCTTATCTGAGGACTTAGTCTCAAGGAATGATACTTGCAGAGTTATGGATTACTGAAGTGTGGTTTTTATGCCTGGACACACAACCATCACTTGGAAGAAAATTAGTTCCTCTGTATAGTGCTAGAGTAGCCATACTGCATTGTCAGCTGGAATGAGCTGTATGCTGATTTAGACCTGCTGAGTTCTTCATTTGCCAAAATACTCATAGAATCATGCCTAGAAACCCTTTAAACTTTTAAAAATCTGATATAAACCAATTTCCAAAAAGTTACTCTTCCTGACACAGATCTCTCTGGATGTCACCAACCGAGTTCCCTTTACAAAAGGAAGAGATCATCACAGGGTACATTTTTTCCAGGAGCCCAGGCCTTTTCTCCACTCAACCATATTGTACCATGCATATGTTGCAAATGCTTTTCACTACTTTTTCTTTCCATTACATCATTGGACTCTGGCAAATAAAATCTATTGAAAAGTAATCAAAGTTCATATGAAGGATGAAATGTGGAATCAAACTAAAGAACGAAGGTTGTACTTATTTAATTGCATTAGTAGGCAACAGGACAGAAAATACTAGTTTCTAAATTAGCCAGGGTAGGAAAAGCTCTTGGATTTCTACCCTGGAAAACCCTTTGGAATTACCATTTTATTAAGGTATTCTGTCTGTATGTTGGAAAACCAGATGAGGTTGCATAGCCAGAGCTAAGATTGTCCTTCAAACCATTCTGTCAACAATTTGCAAAGCAGAGCCACACAAATTTCTTTCCTGATTGGTTCTCCCTCTCTTTGCAGTGGGCATTTCAAGCCACATGCCCACATTAAACAATGTGAAGCAGGACATATATTAGGATGATCATGAGTTGAAACATATGCACCTGCCAGAAATTCCTCTTAGTACTTTTCTACAGAAGAGAGCAATGCAGTTTCTGTAATTTAAATGCCTTGAAGTCAGTATGAGGTTGATGATTTTTCAGACTCCAAAGAGACTTGAATTGGGTGATGCCCATTACTTGACGAACATGATAGCACAATTCCAAGAAATCCCTCACATAAAGATTTCTTCAACACAGTTAATACTAGCAGAAACTGTGATGCAAAATTTCCATGGAAAATACATCTGTTTATCCTAATCCAATGAAAAAACAGATCTGAGAGGTTATAATAGAAACTGAAAAAAACCAATAAGCCACTTAATTTGCTAGACTGAAAAACACTGAAAATGTCCTGAATCATTCACTTGCCTGAAAAAAATAGTGTTATGTGTACCAAAATCCTAATTTCATGGCCAGTTTTCTCTGGAGTTTTTCAAAAATATATTCCATACAATCTGAAGTTCACAGAGATGGACCCAATTGAACTGGAAATGCTATTAGTCAGAATGCTTTTCTTTCTCCCCACAGAACTCAACTGTTCTACAGAAACAATCAACATATTTGACTTCTTGTCATGTTGTTATCAAGATTCCCAAAGACTGGAAAGTTTCCGCAGATAGAAAGAAAATCCAGTTGCACTGACCGAAAAACCCCCAGAGAAATGGAGGATTATATAAATATCCCACTATGAGACAAAGCCAATAAAAAATGTATAAAGTTAGGGAGAAATCTACTCAGCTATAACTTTTCTTTGCATTTCCAAAATATCCATTCATCTGCTCTGAAGCATCTGGTGTTGCTCATAATTGGAGACAGAATGCCAGCCTAGATGTTCTATGTTCTTATCAGTACTTCAACTCCTACCTGCATTCAAATATTTCATTACTTTTCTTCTGTAGGAACATTAAAACTTTACAACAATTTTTATTAGCGAATATTTTTGAGAAGCTACTTGGCATTACAGGATGAAAAGTGAGAAGTGTTTCTTCCTACTGTCAGGATGCCTTCATGTGATGCATAAAACAAATAGACACATTATACATACTTTAACCTTATGTTGAAAACAATAAGCTTATTAATAAAACTTAGTTTATTATCTCAATAACAAACTAGAGTAAATCAATTTACTGGCTTCTGCATTCATCTAAATTAATTCTGCAAATGGAAATACATCAAAATGCTTGTAATTGGAAAATCCTTTTGTTACTCTGTACTGGGTGACTGCAACTACAGAAAGAACACCTCACTACATCTCAGTCTGGAATCTCAGCATACAATCCACTGCTCATACCCCTGGGACCAAAGCAGTACACCTGGATTAATGTCATCAGGTACTATAGCTGTCTCTAGTATGTAGTCTCCTATGTGACTGGAGCATAAACTCTCATAACAAAAGAGGAGCCAAATGCATCTTTCACAGGAAAAGGTTCATAATATTTTGACCTTGGTGCTGACAGGAAGTATTTCAGTTATAAGGAGCTGTGTTTTTCTCTGTGTGCTATAATCATGACACAAGGTAATTCTTGTTTTTGCTAAGGCACTGTCTTTGGACCCAAAAATCCTTTAGCAATTTCATGCAAAATGAGACCAATTTAAGAGGATCTAATAGGAGCACTTCCTCTTAGGAATGGTAAATCTGGGTTGGACTTTCCTCTGACAAAGAGGAAATGATCATGTGTTAAATTCTGAATCATATGGGGAAGTTTAAAGAAACTAGATTTTCATGGAAAAACTGGGAAGCTCTTTTCATGAAAGGTCTCCCAATAAAAGTTTAAGAGTTTAAATTGAGAGAAATTAAAACACAGATCTAGTCTGAAACCTGGGCTGTATGAACTAATCATCAAACAGAGTCTATAGTTTATCAGCAAATTTAGTAACTGGTCCTTCCAGTGTAAAATAACCCAGTTTGCCGAAGATTGGCTTATAAATTAGTTATTACTAAGCAGGAAAGAAATCTTAAAATTCTTGTTTTCTGATATCTACACCCATTAACTTCATGCTCAGAGACTGGGAAATAGAAGAGTAGGAATGATAAAGAAATACATAGAGAATGAAACTAAAAGCATCGTTATGTTACTGCAGTGTGCCCACATCTTAAATGTTGCATGAAGTTCTTGGCAAATCTCTTCTAAAAACTTAATAATGGAGAGAAATAAACAGAGAAAGGCAACTAAGACTATCACATTTATGGAATACAGTCTACATTATATGGAAGTATAAATACGAGGACTTTATGGCTTTAAAAAGTCAGTGAAGAGGATATGACGTTGCTTAATTGAATTAGGAATTATAGGGAGAAGGGCATTTTGTTGTTCCTCAGAGTACATGGAAGAAATGGCAATCAGCCCTTGCAAAATCATCAGGTGGCAAACTTAAAACAAGAACTACATTTTTCATATGAATGTATTTCAATTGGAAGCACACTGCCACTGACTTTTCACAAAATTTCTCCAAGAGTCATAATATAAATGGTTCAAAAAACATAAAACAAATTTACAGAAGTTAAGGTCATTAGCAGCTTTTGGAAACAGTGATCTAAATGCTATCTCAAGCTCAAGCAGGTCTTTAAATGCTGATTGCCTAGATACATTTTTAAAACATGTAAAGGTCACCTTATTATTACTGGAGTGCTCTGATCTGATAATGTGCTCTAACAGTGTGCATTTTATTGATCTTCTCATTCCAAAGATACATATTAATCACTAGTCATGACAACACTGAGTCAGTTCTAAGCATACACAGGTACCTGAAAAACTTTAATGTGAAAAATAGAGACAGTTCCTCAATAAAATAGTATCTTATTTATCAAGTCTGTTCATAAACTCACTTGAAGCACCCTAATCACATATTAAGTCCTTCTAATAGTGAGATTGGGGGAGCAGATTTTAGTTCAAAAGAAATTTACAAACTCTTCATGAAAAAAAATACAAAAAACAAACAAACAAAACCCAACCAAACAAAATAACAAACAAAAAACCCCCACCCAAACAGTTTACTGAAAAAGCACACAGAAAAAGGTCACACTCCTAGATATTTCTATTGAGCAAACTAACCATATACATAGTTTCACATTTTTTGTGCAAAGGTCATAGCTTCTTTACCAAAATTAAATACAGTGACAGCTATTAATGCCAACTTTAAAAGGGTTTTCTTTCCTCTGCTTTCTAATTATGCCACTCCCGTAGTGAACTTAAAAAAGCTTATTCCTTATTAAAAATTTTAAGCTTCTCCATGGATGGAGTTTTCTCACTTTACTTGAAGGAAATCCAGTCTTTAAAATCTTCTCATTGAAAAAAGATAAAGCATCTCACTAACATCGTTTGCATACTACCTCTGCAATTGAAGCTATCAGTTTTTACAAAATGGGAGGACCCATTCTTCAGGCACATGATACAGTATCCTGAAATACAGTTTAAACACATGCTTATCTAGAAAATAAAAAATTTATTGGGAGACATTTTAATGTATTTTATTAAAAGAAAACAGAATCAGAATCACGGCAACTCTTTGCTCAAATAGGTTCAGCTAGAGCTGGTTGCCCAGTACTTTATGCAGATTTTCAATATCTCCAAGTATGAAGACTCTACTGCTTTTCTGGACAACATATGCCAGTGGTTGATCACCCTCAGCAAAACAAGTTTAATCTTCTGTTTAACCGATCTCCTTTGTTTCCATTTGTGACCACTGCCTCTAGTCCTGTCACTACCAAGAAGAGGATGTTTGTCTTCTGTATTCTCCTCCATCAGGTATTGACACAGACAGTGAAGACTCCCCTGAGCCTTCCCTTTCCTGCTAGGAACCCTCCCTGCTGTCTCACCCTCTCTTTGCACATCAGGTGCTGTGGTCCCTTGATAATATTTTTGCCTCTTTGCTGAACTTGTTCCAGTGTATCCATGTCTTCTAGGTAGCGAGGAGCCCAGCACTGCAGTTAGGAATCCAGGTTTCTTTCTCTAGTATGGATTAGATGGGAACAATCACCTTGCTTGACTTCTACTGATGTTTTTTCCTGATGCAGTCCAGGAGGCTGTTGGCTTGCTTTGCTGCAAAAGCACATTCCTTACTCATGTTCAATGTGGTGTCCAACAGGACCTCCAGGCCTCTTCTTCAAAGCTGTTTTTCAGCAGACAAAGCTGCTTCAGACAAATGTAGGGACTGTAATTTCATTGAATCACAAGATAAAGTTGCCAGAAAATGAAATTTCAAGAGACTATAGAAAAAGTTAAGAGGAAGTAGTACTAGAGGAGAGAAAAGGCAAGGGGAAAAAAGAAGGATAAAGTTCACACAACCTTGTTTTATTCTCCTTCTGAAATAGAAAATACAAATTATTTTTCTTCCTTGATGGTCATCCTTTTCAATCTAAATGTGAATCTCATACCCTTAATTTCTTTCCAGCTTCTCCTTTATTCATCCATTTGTTTATGCCTTTTTTCTTCTCAAATCATGTTATTGCCTCTTCTGCTACTTTATCTGCTAGTTTTATTTTCCCTCCCAACTTTCAGACTGCGATTTCTATGGTCATGTCTAATACTTTTCCTTCCTCTGTTTTTTTCACTCCCGTTAATTCTAAATTGTAGTAGCACTGGTCTGTGCCTCTCTGTTCTTTTATGTGATGCTCTGGCAAAGGAAATTCCATCTCTGATCCAGATTGTTTCCTACAAAGCTTTTTCTTCTTTCCTTAAAAGATCTAGTAACTTTTCTAGGAAAAAAGTTATATTGAAAAAAATGTTATATGTTATGCTAAAAAAAAAGCTTATGGTTGAGTGTTTTTTGTCTTCCTGTAGGTAGGTAGGTGGGTAGGTAGCAATGATTATAAACTTCTCCAAAATATTTGATCCTGTTGCAGTCTCCTCCAACTGTACATGTCCTGCTGTAATTTTAGCCCCTCTAGTCCTCAGTGTGTTTTTCTCAGGATTGCCCTTCTCACCACCCAGTTCTGTCAGGTGAAGCCAGGGGAGAAGGGTCTATTACAGGTCTGTTTCTTTGCTTCAGATCTGACTCCTGTGTTCACATGAGCTGTCTCTCCAAACCATCCAGAGCGGACAAGGAATCAGAATGTTTTCCTTTCTCTCAATGAAAACCTAGCAGGACCCAGGCACAGAATGTCTTGCAGTAAAACTGTAGATCATAATATCTGCTGGTGAAAATGATAAATCCTGGGTGTTTCCAAAAATTTTACCACAAAACAGCTAAGCTTTGTCCCCCCTTTATTCCTGTACATAATACAAGCATATTGTTTCTAATGGTATTAAAAAAAGATTGATTAATGACATTATAGCTTCATTGATGCAAACGCTCATTGCCATGACTGAAAAAATCTCCATGAAAATGACCAGCTAGAGGACAGTCAGGGAACCAGCACTTTGAGACACAGGATGGGAAATAATTTATCTGAAGTCACACAATAATCCTGTCAGAAGTCGAAGATATGCAACACTGACCTCTTAGAAGTTCTTTCTTAATATAGAAAATAGCAAAATAGGCTCAGTCATAGAGACTTGTCTGCAATCACATCTCATCTGTAAGAGTGGCATACCTCTGTGGGAGATCCAGTTCTGTCAGAGAACAGTTCTGCAAATACCACTGCATTCAGAATATTGCAACTCATCACACTTGAAAAATTATCAATTGAGAGCTTATTAAATCATGTACAGATAGATACTATTTTTCCCTAATCTTGTTTCTTTATTTCCTTTTTTTTTTCTTCCTAATGGAGTCAGACATAGGAGATACACTTTGTGAAAATTTGGAGATGATAGAAATAAAAGGTTATATATAATTCAGAATACAAAGGATGAAATGTTTGAAATCTCTCCCTTAAGATTATAGTGGCTTATAGCAAAATTTTAAAAAAATCATGATAACAATTGATGAACATTGTGCTATCCATACGATGGTTCTTGATTTCTATCTAAGAAATCAAGCTGACGAACTGGAAATAAGTTCATAATAGAAAATAAACAGGTTCTGGTTCCCAAAGGCAAAAACACCAGAGACGTTAAAGTATATTCTGCTGCAAAATACTGTAGATTGGCCAGGCATAGATAAATTTGAAATACATTTACAGTATTTCTTGACTTATCAGATTTTTTTCTCATAAAGAAAATTATACAATATCTCAAACAATAGTGGAAAATCTTAGTCTGAAAAAAAAAATGTAGTCTGTAAGGGCAATGAATCACATTTTGCTTTGGTGATTTTTGGTAATCAAAATGGGTTATGTAAAAATCAGGCTTTGAGAAATAGGAAAGGGAGAATATTAATTATGCCTTACATTTTAATTCTGAAATCTATGTAAAATTTAGAAAACATAAAATACTAAGCTTCTGCCAGTAACTCCTATGCCTATCACTAGTGATTATTGTTATCACTGCCTTTCTAATCCTTACAGCCCTATTTGTACTATGGCACTTCTCTCAGCTTTGGAACAGTCCATGAGAAATTATTTAATGCACACAGGCACACACACGCACATTTGAAAAATCTACCAACAGCTCTGAGAAATCACCACGAAATCCTGAACTGGAGTGAGGTGAGACCTGCTCCTTGGATGGAGTCCAGCAGTGTTCTCGTGTGGTCTGAGCTGCTCTCATGTGGCTACAGCAATCTGCACCTGACCTTTACTTGAGCAAGAAGCAAATATAACCCATTTATGCCCTCTTAGTCCTCTCTTCCGTACCCCACACTCAGTGCACCATGCCTGGAGCACAGCACTATGCAGGTCGGAATGGACCACGTCGTCCTGGCCATCCATACAAATGCCATCAGCACTATGGGGGTCCCAATTACAGTCAGCAGGGTTTGACACTAAAATACTGCTTTTTTGTCAAAAGCCAAAGAATTTTAGAAATTTTTATTATTTACTAAGGTCCTTCTTGCCTCTCAGAACTCTGGAGCTAAAATAATTTATAACACTGACATTTCACCATCCATAATTTTCCAGCCAATTTCCATTTGCCCTTTGCATTACATTTATGAGTAGTTGTTGGATTAAGTTTGATTCTTGCCTACTCCACTAACTGCATGAGCAAAACTGTGTTGAGCTGTAATTTGACTCACTGTTAATTGCTGACATATGGCATATTGAATAAAGAGGGGAGGGAAAAGCATTCCTGGGGGGTAAGTGATTAGCAGTCTAAACATAAGCATTACTGACATTCCATGATTTTCTGACAGTTCCTTCTAAAATTCTGGATTTCAGAATGTGCATATTTTTTATTTATTTCAAAAGGAGGATGCAGGAGACAGTACGGTGAATTATTTTACAAGAAAGAAGTCAAAAAACTCATAAATCCTGCAAGTAAAGCAATTTGCCAGAGATTATCATGCATATTTAAAACTATTTACAAATGGGGCAAAGCATGAGCAGCTGCATCCAGTACTTTAAAGCTCTCAGATGGAGAACAGATCATTTACAAATGCCAACGAACATTGCCTGGGAAACATGCTGTATATACACAGTGGACACCTGGAGGAGAAGCTCCTCATTTACCACTCACACTTTCTCTAATGAGATTATCTGTAAATGAGAAAACAGTATATCACCTACACTCTCATGTCAAATAGGTTCTGTTTGAAACATCCACCCACTACTAGTCACATCAAGAGTGCAATAATGTGAAAAGCCAAAGAGCAATCCTTCTCTTAATCAAGACAGCCAGTAGCTAGAATATTTTAAGAAATAACTATTTGCTCAGATATTGCTTATCCTTTTGGTGATAGAGTTTAAACAGTACAAAATAGCAGAAGCCTTGCAAACTACTGCTATATCTTGAGAAATTCAGTCTTTAAGAGATGGGCTCTGTCCATTCAGGAAGGATCAGATGTACCTGTTAATAGGCAAGGATGGGTGTTTTACTACTATAGTAATAATCTGTAGCTGTGAGTAGAAAACAAAATAGATTCTTCTCTACCATAATGAAACTGCCCAGAAATTAACAGTACTAAAACACAACCAGAAATTTGTTTTAAATAAACTTATCCCCATTGTTAAGAGTAGGAATTCTCCTCACCTGTATAGTGGCTTCTAATCTAAATTCTACAGCCTTCAATTTTGATCCCTGCTGCAGGAAGTTGTCCCTGCCCTGGGATATCACAACTCCTTACAGTCCTTTGCTTTCCACAGTCTGAAGAAAAAAATGGTCCGAGCGTGTAGGAGAAGAAAAAGTGCATCTACAGGTGTGAAGACTGGACATTCAGATCTACAGGCAGGGTCTACTAAATTTCATTAGCTTTGGTTCAAAAAGGGTGATAAGAAGAAACCAGGTGCATACCCAAAATGAAGAAGCCAGTTCTGCTGCTGTGATTGGTGATAAGCAAAGCCCCTGGCCAGAAAGAGACCTCAGGGTCTCAGGGAAGAGAGGTATTGATATTTTGTTCATCTGCACATATAAAAAAATTAAAAATTAAGAAAAGGAAGGGCAAAATAGAGACAAACAGAGAAATACACGAAATTAATATGAAGTAGTCATGAAATGTTTCTTACATGAACACAGGCAGCCTTCTGGGTACTCCACAGATTCTCCTAGAATGGAATTTTTAAAAATTGGGAGGAAAAAGTGTATTTCCAGACTTGTCCTGTTCTGTCAAAAAATAATTGGCTAAAGAACCTGTCCCTACCAAAGTAAATTGCTTGGTGAGCTGCAGTGCCATCACCTGAAGACAGGGAGAGACACCAGGGTTATCTAAATGCAGGGGACCTGCAGTCACTTTGCTGAAATCAGGCATTTAAGGAAGAGTATGTTCTAGGTCAGTTTTTGGATGATGAATTTACCCTTAGCTCAGTTAATAAATCTGTGCCTATGAATGATTAAAGAGCACAGGAGGGCTTATAAAGCAAATGCGAAAACACACATACATTTATGAGTGCAATTCCTCAAAATTTCAGGGGAAAAAACTTTTCCTTGGAAGATTAAATCCGGGTTTGGAATTATTTCCTGGGTAAAAAATATTTCTAATAAATGCATTTTTCAAATTTGCTATTTTCTTGAACAATTTGGACCATTTAAGACTCCAAACAGAAATTTATATTACCTTGGTCTTAAAAACACTGTCATTTAGCTTTTTTTGGTTTATAATCTCACTTGCATGAAATCTGTCCCTAGCTACAACATAATGTGGTGGTAATGTTGTGAAGACAGCAGCAGTCACCTGCAGCCCTTGCAGGCATAGGTTGCGCTGTGGTACTGCTCAAGGGAGGTATCACCCATGAAGGTACCAAGAGCTTGGCCAGTTGGCAAAGCCCCCAGCCCCTGGGAGAGCCAGCTGAGCTCATTTCTGGGAAGACATCTAGGAAGAAATAATCTTGGAATACGGAGATAAACTTTACATTTTGCAGAGGGTGGATCCCCTTAAATGGTATTCAATTAAGAGGATTCAGCATCAGTAAACCAGAATATAGCCCTATTTCTGACTGAAATTCAACTGGCAAAACCAAATCTACTCCTATCTATTTAACACAGTCAGAGTCAGATTTATTTTCCCTTTCAGCTGAAAAGCTACATCCAGCATATATAATGATATGACTACTCTGTCTTGAGCCTGCAGATGCAAAATGGGTTTCTGCTCTGTGGCTCTCCCACACATACACAGGGAGAAAAAGGAGCTCCTGCATCTAACCCATTTCAAAGCTGAACCTGCCTCTTTCAACCAGGAGCATTTAGAATAAAATAGAAAGCAATACTGGGGAAGTGGGATAAAGCAAAATGATCAATAAGCGTCCCAAATCTATTAAATAAGCAACTGAAAGAAAACAAATTAACTGAAAGGAGATAATGCCAAGAGTAACTGTGACAGCTCTGTGCCAGCTACAGTCAAACTAAAACATCACACCCAGTCTTCTCGTATTGTAGTAAAGGACTCAGATGCTGGGCTTTGAAAGATATCTCTTTAGCAGCAGGATCTGATTCACTGACAGACTTGTTGAACAGTTTGGCTGGCAACCTTTAAGCTGCCTCTGTGCAGCAGCACAGAACTCAGGGCAGGCTTTTTACCCTATACACCAATACCTAGGACAATGATTGTTCTTTCCGATGAACCTACAGCATCAAACTGATGTCCAGTGTGGGCATTTTCTTTCAAAGAGTAAAAGCTATTCTTTTGTGACAGTTTTTTATTGCAAAACTAGACACGATTTTTTTTTTCCAGATTCCTCACATATGTGACATGTTGAGTTGCGCACAAAGTCAGTGACATAACGTATACAGCAGTCTTGACTACGAGGTAAATACTGCAAACTATTATTCTTTAATTATTTTGGTAACAACCAATAAATGATACAAGTAATATTTGTGTCAGCTGCAAATTGCATGGAGAGCAATTTCAAGCAAATCCATTACTTTTTTACTTACTGCAAACAAGGAAGAATATGTATTATATCATGACAGGTGTCCCCATATAACACTTCAGGTCTAATTTACTTGGTTATATTTCTAACATCAAATGAATATTTAGTTTCATGAAGACAAAGTGTGCAGCTGATTTGACTTTACTAGAGGTGTGAGTCGAAAAAGAGTAAAAACATGTAACCTGCAAAAAAAAAAAAAAAATTGCAGTTTTTTCTGTTCTTTGACTATGATCAGAATTTAAATTATTCCTTACATTAAAAAAAAAGAACAGCAAATCTTTTACATTTTTCTTTACATAATGTAAGCAGAATACAAATGCAAGGAAAGTAAACTCCATTTTAAATATATTAGTTCTCTTTCTCATGTCTCCTGTGCTGCAAAGCTGCAGACTGACAGATTTTAAATATCATGCAGGATTAATTGCACAGCATTATAGCTGGCTAAAAGCTAATTGCTTAGTCTAAGTTGGGCAGTCAGTCTAGTTATCTCTACTCCCCACAGAGTTATCAGTGAAAGACAGGTACATATCTGAGTGTCGTTCATCTGTCTCTCCAGTGCTTAACCTGGAATGGTCTGTCTCCTTCTCAGTGGTAACTGTAGAGGAAGCATGTGTAACTTGGGACAGACATCTAAATTTTATTTAGGCACTTCTACTCAGACGAGAAGGCCACCAGCTTACCTCCCATGTGGTGAGCTGACTGGGTGGTTATGAAGTGCGAAATATTTGGAGTGCCCAATACTAGGCTGCCTCAGGCTGGTTGGTAAGTTGGTTTTGAAAACAGTAGGGAACTGCACTGCTTATTTCCATATGCAAAAAAAAAAAAACAAACCAAAAAAACTCCATGCAGCTGGGATAGAAAGGCACTCTCATGTGGGTTTGAGCACACATCAAGCCATTTTTTTTGTCTGATTTTAAAACCTGTAAGATACTCAGGACTTGTTAGTGTACTCTTTCTTGCTATACTCCTTCCAAAAGGTTCAGCTAGTCACAGCCTGCAAGGCAGCCCCTCCAAACTGCCCAGTGAGCTGGGCTCCCACAGAAAAATCCTCAGATAGGGTAGCCCAAGCAGAGGCTTCGCAGTCCTGAGTACCGGTTGCTAAAAACCATGTAGGAGCAGGCTGGAGGTATGCTGTTTTTGTTTATTTTATTCCTATTGCAGTTTGGGCTCAGGGTGGTTATCATCCTGTGAATTCCTTGGATAATCAGATTTTAGAGGGAAACTTCTATGTAACTGAACTCTACTCTTACATTGGCTTAGTTTCTAAAGCAATGTGATCACCATCTGAAACAGAAAGGCATTCAACGACAATTTTATAATGGCACTCCTTGAATAAATGGGTTTTAGGGAAAAAAAAGTCCAGAGAGGACTCTGGAACAAAAACCAAAGATAAAACAGCATTCTGAAACAAAACTAAGAAAAAAAGAGGGCCTTAAGACCATGGGCAAAAGACACACTGTGGGAAAAAAAAACAGAACCAGGCAAGCAGGCACAGAGAATAAGGATGAAAAAACAATTTCCTTCCACCTTGCACTGTGTCTGGAAGACTCTTCTGCTGGACAGACACACCTGGCTCAAATCTGTGCATTAAGGTAATTTGTCCTTTACCAGACAAAAAGCAACAGGACAATAAATAGCTACTCCTGGTCCTGAACAAGAATCAACAGGAGTTGTGGGAGATACCTCTAAATATTTCTTCCAGCTTCACAAAATCGACAATAAAGAAGTCTAAATTGTAGTACAGTTGCAGATAATAACAACCTGAACAACCCAAATCAAATCAGTAACCAGAAGAAATTTCTGAAAAAGGGTAAAATTAAAATGCATCAGTTGGATAATCAAATACAGATTTTGAAAGTACCCATCTGCTTCAGAGAAAACAGGTTATTCTGCAGCAGATTTCCTGGACAGAGAATGTATTCAATGGCTTCAAGAACTTGCACTAGGAAAGACCATAAAACCTTGCTGCTTTGACAGGAAAACCTTTACAGTGATTGGGAACTGTCCAGACTGTCATAGCATGGGGGACTTGCTATATATTATGCAGCATCTATAGAAGACTTTAATTTTAAATAGGTCACCCCAAATAGGAAAAGAAAAGCAAGAGCCTATGCGACTGAATTCTCACTGAACACAATAATGATCACAGTACACTTCTGGACCTCTAGCTACTTCTTAATTTGATGAAACAGTCACTGTAAATTGTTTTGTATAAAAACCTATATGATTTTTAAAAAATATTTTAATTTCTCTCAATACTTATAAGATTTGACTTTTAAAAGCCATACCAAAATAAATGCTTCCACATTTATATTTCAAAAAGAACATTGATTTTTATCCATTCTGTGCACTTACTCTTTCCACAAAAATATTTCTTCGCTGGGCAAAGTGCCTTTACCACTGTTCACTTGACACATGCTCTGCACCTTACGTGGAACTTTCCAAAGGAAGCATTTCGCTAGGAACTGAACAAAGCTACAATTCAGCTTGGAAGGCATTACAAGATGTTCTTAAAACACCAATAATTATAACAGCTAATAGGGGATTTTTCCATCAGTCCTTCTGAATGTCCAATTTCAAGCTCTTTTCCCAATCAGAAGAAATAAAAGTGCTGTGCTGCTGAAAACTAAATCCAAGACTGCCATGTTATCACTTGTCTCCAGAACCTTTTAAAGCAGCTGAATATGAGTAAACTCTTGATAAAATCATGAGAGTTTGCAATATTGCCAGTGAACCTGTAGCCCCTTGAATGCGGGGCTGGTCTTTGGGAAAGAGACGTCTCAAGCCTCTCTCTGTAAGAAAGAAATCAGCCTTGGGCTCTTCAGAGTAGACACATTGGTATCTGAGGAGCCTTGCAGGGAGTCCAGTATGTTTTGGGTCGAGCAGGACTGAAGTAATTTTCATAAATGCCTCATTAAGCAACAAGAAACCAGACACTGAAGTTGTTTGTCCTGTCTTCCCTCATCATCTTGGTGCCCTCCAACCCCAGCCAACTTTACAGGGACAACTCAGAGAAATTCTTGCTTGCAGGTTCTAACACTTTGTCCCCTTATAACCATTTGTCTAAAGGCAAACTCCATATGTTGAGAATATTAGTTGAGCTTGAGGAACAGTAAAGAGCTAGAAGAGTGTCCTTCCTGTTTTAAAGCTATGGTTTTGGTCATGACATGAGACTGGGAGATGTGAGGCACATCCAGTACTGCAGAATTAACTCCTTTTGTTTCCTTACATTTCCTGCCTGCTTAGCGAATCTACAGAATTAACAGACAACCTGGTTAGTTTAGCTAGATAAAGCTTAGGTTTCTTTATTCACACGGCAAATAGGTGTCAAACAATTCTAGTAGTTGCTGCAGAAGTTTGTTGCCATGCTGGAGCCATCCGGCTATTTTGTTAGTTTGCTTTTCTGGCTGGCAGGAACAGAACAAATTGGTAGGTGATACACTTTCTATCCAGACAGGGACGATTACGGTCATCCATCATTGCTCTGTCAGACCAGCTCCTACTACGTCTTCTGCTGTGCCAGCCACAGAGAAAAATTATCTGACTGTTTTGTTGCAAGCAATAGATGCTGTGAAAGAAAGATGCCAGGTGGCAAAATGGTTTAATGCACAATGGCCATTAATGGAGTCGAGCCAACACCATGGCATTAGTAACAGCAGTGGCATCATGTGAACTCAGTAAAAGGGGAAGAGCAAATCACACTCCCTACTGACACTTCAATATGGGGAAGCATTTAAAAATGAAAATAAAATATCTCAGACCTCAAAGAACTGAGAGAAAAATCTCATTTGCCATTCCTTCCAAAATAAATCTGATTCCTTATTGATAAAAGAAGTGTATTCTTTTTCTAGTTAGAGCTACATCTTTATTTTCCATTTGGTTCAAAGCAGTAGAATGTTTCCCCAGTCTCCAAAAGAAAATTTTATATCAAAAATCTCTCACCTTTACTGCAGCAAGAATCATCAGGCATTGGACACAGCAGTTATCTTCGCTTTGGAAAGGAGGGTTATTTTCTGCTATACCTGCCAATTACACATCTTCCAGACTAAAAAAAAAAATGCAATTAATTAGAAATAGCAACACCTTTGTCTATAGATGACAAAATCACAGAATAATCTGTGTTGAAAGGGACCCACAACCATTATCAAGTCCAACTCCCAGCCCTGGACAGCACCATCCCCAAGTGTCAGACCATGTGCCCAAGAGTATTTATCCAAGTGCTTCTTGAACTCTGCCAGGCTTGCTGCTGTGACCACTTCCCTGGAAATTCTGATGTATGTAGCTCTACACAATATTTATTGAATCACAAATTAAAGTTTTCTGCTCTCGGCCTCTTCAACCAGTGAAACTTGAGCTGAAAAGTCAGTGAGCTGACCAAGAAATTCTATTTCCAAAACACAGCCTGTCAAAACATCTATGGTTCTACAGTGGTAGGTCAGAGCAGGCAGCTCTAATTGCACTGCTTGTTTTATGTCAGCTCCACATCCACACCCACCTGTAGCTTAAGGTTGTAGCCTGTGTGCCTTTACAACAGCTATATTGGCCCAGGATTACAAAATATCAAGGCTTCAAGATTTTTTTTTTAAATTAAACTAAAATTTTCTGTTCTACTTTACTTCCTTTTCATTGCTATTAATGAAGTCGAGCTGACACTATGGCTCAGTAAAAACCTTGTCTAGTCCAAGCTGATCACCTTGACTCTTTTAACAACCAGATATAGACTCACTCTAGCCCATCACACTGGTCCTAGACACCCAAGGGAGGGTGGGATAAACTGGCTTCCGAAGCCCTTTTGCTCTTGCCCTAAACTCTTCTACTGTTGAGCAAAGAAAAAGCATAGTATTAGCTTAGATTGCAATACATATTTTAGTTTGTTAAAAGAGGCATGATACACTCTACCTGTTGCTTGCAACCTGCTTCAATCTGTTTTCAGCAGAGACGTTAAAAACTGAGAGGATTGTTGAGGGAAGGGGTAGGAACAGAGCTAGCAAGGAAACAAAACTCATTGCTGGTAAAGACTAAATCTTGAGTCTGCTGGGGGACCAGCTTGAAGAGAAAAGAAAAACCCAGCCTTCTCTGCTTCCACCCCTTCCAGTCTTCAATTATTCATGAACGGTCCTGAGTTAACTTATTAAAACACATCTATTGAGGAATGCAACATATGGTAAGATAATTAAATATGCCTGGAGTTCACCAGAGGTGGTATGTGGAGTAAGAAGAACAACTTTGTAAAGGATAGCCTCTGCTGTATTTTTTGTCATCTCAGAGTTACTTTGAACTGGCAAAATATTTATAGACAACCTTCTTTCTGTTTCAGTGAATCTGCACCAACTGTGTCAGCTGAGGATCTGACCCATGCTGAGCAATTTTCCTTAGGCAGTAAGGAAGACAAACTTACCATCATTACCTAATGTGCACCACTTTGTTATTTTGCATCAGACCCATTTAGCCTCCTCGTTCATTTGCATTTCACAGGAGAAAAAGGCTGTACTTGAAGTTTTCTTGTGCAACAACCAGAAACTTTGAGGAAACCATGTTAAAAAAATATCGTATAGAGTTACTTTACTTTTATGCATCCTTGTGCATAGTTATGCCATTTCTTCTGCACTGCTTAATGTGTCATGGCTAAAGTATCATCTAGTATTAGGAAAACATGGATATAATTGTCACAGACTGTCAACAATTATTTCCTTCTTGGGTCTAGCTCTCACTTGCCAGCCGAGCCAATCCCACCATCCATACAACCATATAGGTTACTTGAAGTCAGAAGTGTCAAGCATCTGCTCTAAGACTAGAATCCCTTGACAGCAAAGGGACAGTGACACATCCAGTACTGTCTAAAAGGAGTGAAAATTAAATTGTCCAGGTGCCTTTGAAACTGCCTTTTGAGTGCAGAGGGAACACATTAGTAGACAGTAGTCTTCAGGGCAACTGATGGTAGAATGATGGACTCCAAGCATGGGGACATTAACAGACAAGCATTTCTCAGGAATATGGCAGATGAGGATCAGTAATTTATTTTTGACATCTCTCTTTCTTCTGCTACATGCAAATCCCACAGCTTTTCCTTGCCCTGTCGTATTGCTGGCATTCTCCTGGACTGCTGCCTCTGCAGTCAACAAAAGCCTTCAAAATTCATCTGAGTATTTGATTTAAAGCTAGCTATCATTTTATAATCATATTCTCTTACCCTGACACAAACTGTACTATGCTTTTTCAACTCTATTTCCAAGTCTTTCTTGTTTTCCTTGTGATCTTTTTGCAACAATCTAACAAAACTGTAACTGCCTATCATATCACTGAAATTCAGCAGACTGAATATTCTGCATAAATCACAGTCAATGAGTTTACCTTAGTAATATAGATAACTAATTTATTTAAGATAAAATTATAGTTTTTATATTAATAAAAATAGCATTGTAATATGTGAAATCAGCCTCAAACACTTATATAACATGCACATGTATTTCATACAAAAATTAAACTATTGAAATAAAATATTTCTCAGACCCTGCCCTTTTTAGAAGGTGAAAATAAGTCTTATATCAAGCAGACAGAGTTCACTATTTCAGTACAGAACAAAGAATGGGGTTTTTTTAAGTTAATGTAAGGAACAACAGTTTTTCTGCTGCTTATGATCCTAGAAACTAGATGGCAGCAAGAGAGAGAAAGAGAGTTTTGAAAAAAAGTTTGATCATTTTGGCATCATCCTTCAAATTGCTGTTCTCATAACAAAGACTTAAGCTATAACTCAGGAACGTTACAGTGTAGAATAAGAAAGGATTATTACCCTCTCAATAAATCAAATACAAGTCTCTTGAGTTCTCTACTA
This sequence comes from Bombycilla garrulus, assembly GCA_013400315.1. Lineage (NCBI taxonomy): Eukaryota > Metazoa > Chordata > Aves > Passeriformes > Bombycillidae > Bombycilla > Bombycilla garrulus. Next base: position 35,102 of record VXBU01010676.1, read on the forward strand.
GCTCTGCCAAAACATGCATTTTAGTCCTCTATGGGTCTTTGCTTTAAAACTCCATGTTAAAAAGGCTTGTGCATTTTGAGAGGTTTAGATGAGAATATAAATGTGGCTATTAGAATGAACAGTAATGATATTGAAAGTTTCTCTAGGACATGTAGTTTGATAGACTGAGAGTTGGGAAGTGCACGGTCCTGCACCTGGGAAGGAATAACCACAAGATCAATCAGGTTGGGGCTAGAGAGCAGCTCTGATGACACAGAACTGGCAGTACTGGTGAGTGACAAGTTGGTCATGAGCTGTGTGTCCTTGTGGTCAGGAGGGCCAATGGTATCCTGGGGTACATCAGGAAAAGTGAGGCCAGCAGGTTGAGGGAGGTGAGGCCACAGCTGGAGTGCTTTGTCCATTTCTGTACTCTGCAGTGAAAGGAAAACAAGGAACAACTGGAGAAGATCCAGCAAAGGCCACCAATATCGTGAGGGATCTGGAGAGTCTCTCTTATGAGGAGAAACTCCTTAAGAGGAGCTAGGCCTGTTTAGTCTGGAGAAGACAGAGAGAATTTCATCAATGCCCAGAAATATATCAAAGGAAAATATCAAGAGGGTAGTGCTAGTCCATTTTCAGTGGTGCCCAGCAACAAGACAAAATAAAATTGCCATAAACCAAAACACAAGACTTTCCACCCCAACATGAGGAAGAACTTCTTTACATTGGGGGTGTCAGAGCACTGGCACAGGCTGCCCAGGGAGGTCACGGAGTGTCCCTCTGGAGACATTCAAACCCAGATAGACACATTCCTGTGTCACCTGCTCAGGGTGACCCTGTCTTGCCAGGGAAGTTGGACTGGATGATCTCCAGAGGTCCCTTACAACCCTAAAAATTCTGTGATTCTGTGATTTTTTTTCCCTGATAAATAAAATTATGTGTTCGCATATAAGAAAATATTTTACTATATAAAAGATTCAGCAGAGGATTGTAGCCACATCTTCCAGACTTATCATCTAGTATTCCAGTGGTCAAGAAACCAGTAGATTTAATTTTTAAATCTACTAGCTAAACAGGTATTAAAAACTATTTCTGCAGATGAATTGGAATTACATCTTTTACTCCCCAAGGAATTTTGAAATTTCATAACACACAGGAAAAATTGAAACCAAATAAATGTCTGTGAAGAATTAATTAACAAAAGGTAGGAATCTAGATAGTACCTGAACTTGATGTGGAGGCAACAGCCAAACCTGAGCTGTAATTGTTCAAAGTGTAAAATTAGGCAGAAAGGCTAACCATCACCTCACAAGTGTAGAGATCAGAGTATTGATTAGTACAGACTTTATATTTGTCACCAAGATATAAAGTGCTCTGTTGACTTATGGTATCAGGGAAAGTTAAATAATGACATAATCCCAGTCCATAATACTGAAAAGAATAATTTTTTTTTTTTTTTTTTTGTAGTCTAACATAAGAAAACAGAAGAAAAACACAGTGGCTGCAGACAAAGGGAAATTAGATTTGCATTGGCAATGAGGCATAAATTTGCAACATTGAAAGTAATTATAAGGGGCAATATAGCATGATTTACAGTGGGTTTGCTATATTAAATCGCATTCTAAGCACTAGGCTTTTGTTAAAACAAGAATTGCTCAAGTGACACTCTATTATGCAAAGGACTGAGCTAGAGGATTGTAGTCAGCTCTTTCTAATTTGTAATCTATTACTTCAGTGTTTAAGAAATTGAGTTATTAATTTTTAAATCAACTAGCTGAGAAAGTATTGGCAGTTATTTCTGTACATGAATTGGAATCAGTTCTTTCATTTCACAAGGAATTCTGAAATTTCATATTGTTCAGTAAAAAACTGAAGACAAATAAACATATCAGAAGAATTCAAATAATTAATAAAATCTTTCATCTCAATATTGTCAAAGTATCTCAGATTGCAGCATTCTGGCTCAATTCACTTAAACTCTTGTATTAAAATTTTAAAGAGACTAAATTATCTTTATAAGTAAGTCAAATCAAATTGATGTAAATATTTCAACACTGTAAAAGAGAAACATTAGACATTCCCATGTTCCCTTCAGAGAAAATTCCATGAAACATTAGATTTCAAAAGAACTAATTTTCTGGAGAAAGCTCTTCTTCATCAATCTTGTCTGATGCAGTTAGTTAACAGCTTATCGAACTCTTGCCAAATTAATACTTTCCAAATCCAACCATTGTTACTGCAGTAAGAGACACTAAGTCTAAGAAGAAATTACAGGACAACAGGACAACAGAAGAACAACAGACTGACCCATGACTAAAGTGAACTGAGTAATTCTAGCCACTCTTAGTAATTTTATCTATTTCTTCATTTTTTTCTTTCTCTACATTCTGTTTTTCTTCAATCTGTAATTTTGCCTTGTTTGCCATTTCTCTATTCTTTCATTATGCAACAAGTCCTAATATAGCCTATATATTTCTCTTGCCTTCCTGTCTTCCCCAAACACCTTTCCCATTCCTCCTTTATCCAAATCTTGCTAGTCTCCTTCTCCCAACCTTCCCCATTGTCATTTCAGCATTTCACTTAAATTGCTTCCTTTCCTGTCATCCCACAGGCTAAGATGGCATTCCATAGATTTTTCCCTCCTCCCTCTGTGCCAGCTAGTGTTTGTTTTGCTTCCCATTTTCTAGAAGAATCAGCCTGACTGACTCCCGCTGGGCAGCAGCACACCAGCAAAAGATGCATATAACAGTGCTGGTCAGTGACTAGGATAAATACAGTGCTCCTGCAGCACAACAGCCTGTGCTGACCTGGTACACATTTATAAGCTGACAACCAGCACTGAGCAAAGAGACAAATGGCCTGTTTTCAGGAGCATTAGATAACAGTTTTATTTTAGGAGTTTTTTTGGTCTGGATTATTTTATGTGCTTTTTAATGTGTGTGCTGTCCTTGCTGTGTAATTAGCAACTATGGCCCCTCAAACAAGACCCTGAAGGGCAGTGAAGGGCAGCATGAGCTGAGAACTTGCCAGATTGCTATGAGGAGGACAGTAAGGGAGACAGAATTTATTCTAGAAGACATAATATATAGATGTAAGCAGGAATGAAGCCTCTGCCATTGTCTCAGAAGTACCTGAGGAGTGAGAGGCTCAGCAAAGCTTGAGATTGGAAGGTGCAGAGAGCTCTTGGACAGTACAGGAAAGACTTGGCACTTGTCTTTTGGAAGAGGATGCTAAAATCCAGGTCAAACTGCACTACAGTGTTTTGGTGGAGACCAACCTGTGACACAAGAGACAAAAATAGGTAGAGGAAGCTGCAGCATAAGTTCTAGTATTAAGAGCAAAGCCTGGGATACGAGTGCTTCTGAGGTTGGTTGTACTACTCAATGACCATCAGGTTCTTAAGGTTTTTTGGTAGCTTGTCCTAGAGGTAGAATGCTTGAAAGGGACTGATGCTAGCCTCCAAAGGAGCACGACCACAGCCCAAATAGCTGTTTAGTGATGGTCTGACATCAACTGCCATAAGATTCATAAGAAGGTGATAGATCTCACCAAAAAGAGCAAGGAAGAGTAGGAGCTGAACCTTTGTCCTGCTGTTCCTCCCTCAAAGGTGAGGAAGTAGGGCCAGTGTAGGAACCATCAAAAGACTTGTTTCCCTGCTCCTGTATCCTTTCTTTACCTGATTATTTACTGAGTGTTCTGCAGTATTTCTGTGTCTTTCTTAATGGCTGGAAAAAACACTTGGTCTTATTAAGGTTGGGTACAATAGCTATGAATCATTTCAGAATTAAATGCCATACTGCTTCTTGGAGGTTACAGGGCTGATAATGAAAGCCCATCTTTCGGCTTGAGTGCTATGTGTCATGATGTGGTATTTTTCTCCCTTTTGATCCAAGAGCATGACACGGGCAAGTATTCACATTATTGTTCACCTCCATTACTTTAGAGAAAGTAAAAGCTTTCAGATATCCAGCTTCAAATGCCAGGACGTCAAATTCAGGCATGGTGGTGTTCAATTTTGATGTTCAGCTGGATAAACAAGGCTGTTTGATAATCTTCAGCCAAATATAAAATTCATGTCCTGGGATTTTAAAATGCAGAATTTTAAAGGCAACATTGTAAGCACAAATTACCATTAATTTTTAGATTTTAAAATCAAATTCTAAAACTTTTGTGGTTCTTTTTCTCCCCCTCTTATCAAAATGAGATAAATACCAGACATTTCCTTCTAAATGAAAGGACTGATTTCTGTTTATGGCTTATTCCAACCAAATATAGTTTAAAGTGACAGCTACAGTAAATTACATGCCATGCCCTTTATACATCTGGGATGAAGCAGCACTCCTGTAGACAACTTGTGCAGGACAGCCTCAGTACCAGCGGGTATAGAGACTGAATATCTGCTCTATCTCTGAAGAGTCTCACTTGAAGACACCCACCATTGTCCAGATCTGCCAAATGTAAAATTAGGATAGCTGGGTAGGTTGGTCCAACACACAATGCAATTACAAAGCCAGTACCAAGGAACATGAATATGTCAGTATGTTCTTAGGACAAGGCAACTGGTCTTAATTTATCTTTGTTCCTTATTCCTGTGGGTTTGGGGTTTTTTAAACAACAAAACGATGTGATGCTTTCTCTTGAAAATGTGATGAAAAAGTTTGGAAATGCTGAAGACTATGGGGTTCCTTTTCTCCAGCCAGCCTTCTCTCCTCTCCCACACTTCCTCAAGGATTTTAGCCTGAGTATTTGTGATCCATGATGAGGGATGTGCTAAAAATAAGGCCAAGCAAAACACAACGGGGGCAAAGCTTGCAATTAAAAAACAAAAATGTGTGAGAAAATGATAAGCCCATGAAAATCATGCAAATACTGAAACTTTAAATAAAAGCTAACAAAAATTTTTAGCAAATATAGTTAACTTCAAATACCGTGTTCTGTGAAGAGAAATTTTATTCCAGCAGGAGCGTTCTATTTAATTTGCCAAACCAAAATTGTATCCAAATATTAAAAATACAGTTCTATCAATATTTACTAACCAGAAACATTTTAATGTTTCAGAGATTTTAAGAGGGAATGCATGCACAAATTCACATATATATCATAGTATTTAATTCTACGGTATTTCATACCCTGCTGAGTTTTTCCACCATTCACTGAGAAAAGAAGAGGAAAGTAGATAAAACAGGTAAAATGAGTTTTAAAAAGGCTATTAACCAGACAGCTTACACCCCACAGTTCAAATGTTCATGTACTTATACAATTTTTTCCCTTAGTAAAGAAAGAGGCAGGGGTGACTTTGCTGCTGCACTGTCCAGATGTGGGGCAGGAGGTCAGGACACATCCCCGGGATCAGGTCTCTGGTTCACGTCAGGCAGACCCAGAGCAGAGAAAAAGGATGTTCTAAGTGGGCCTCAGTGTGAGCCTCAAACAAACAAACAAACAAAAAAAGAAAAATTTCAGCCTCTGGCTCATCATTTCACACTGCTTGGAAGAAGACACCAATTCATTTCAGAGTCCTCATGGACACAGATCTGCCTCATGTGACACAGGCATGCAGGTCTGGGCTTGGCATGGCACCATGGGCCCTCAATACTGGGGTAGGGCCCACATCAGTGCAGCTTTTCTCTGATGAGAAAAATTAAATATGGAGAACTCTTCACAGCACATTTTAAAAAATAGCATGTAACTCAGCACTTCAATTTAGGATAGGATATATCTGGCTTTTTAATAATCTACTTTAACCCACTGAGACACATAGAACCATTTGCTTTGTAAATAACAGCATTAAAAAAATGAGAGATTAACTCAAGCTCTCATTCCAAAGAGAACTAAAAACTTTATTTTATATGCAGACAATACATCTAAAGGAAGGTTTTATCTATTTATGGTTCCTGACCTTTAAGCTGAATTACCATTTTGTTTGAATAAAATCATAAAACAATGATGATAAAATAGCTAGCAATTTCAAAGAAATTATCAAGACATTGGCAATGCAAAGAAGGTTTTTTTTCATACAGAATTTTCAGAACACTACTGTTTCTCAATAAGCTCTATCTTATATGTTATTATGATATCCTTCATGGTTGGTTTTTATTAGTTACCTTAGTCATTTATACTTATGAGCTAGCCTTGGATTGCTTGCAGTTTTATCTCTGACATTTTTACAGAGAGAGAAAATCTGAGTTACTCTGATTGCTTATATTCATGTAAGCAGACTCATAGAAACAGTTCCCATTAAAGATGATTATAAACATTTTAATGACTGCTGAGGTGTGTCTTTCATGTTCTGATTGATGAAAAATTTATAACCATTGATAGTCAACAGTAACTTTTTTATAAACTAAAGAAAATAATATCTCCAGAAATCCACTACTGTTTTCTTTTATTGGACAGATGATGAATATAAACATTACAGTGTCCTACCTTGTTGCAAAGAATGATGAAAAATAAAATCTCAATACACATGCTCTCATTATTCCTCCAAACACTCAGTTGCAAAACAAATGCCTCTCTGGTTTACTGCAAGATTAAGGGGCCCACTAGGGCAAGTTCTCCATGCTCAGAACACCCATCGATTTCAATGGCAGCTCCATACACAAAGCATTTCCAGGATTAGCCCTAAATTATTTATCAAAACCATGCCCTGAAGCTCTGAGTGCATTGCGAAGACAAATGGAAGGATTCATGCAGTAGATAATAGGGTGCATTTTTCTGCTCTCACAAAATATGTGAATGCTTTTATAAAAGCAACTCACCTGCAGCCTGATGAAAAAGGAGTTTATTGCTGAATAAAATTACCTGGGCAGGTAGAAGAGTCAGCTAGCAAGAATAGCATGAAGTTAAAAAATAAAAAAAATAATAATTTCTGAGTCCTGAACTTGAGACAAAATAATGAAAGATCTCAGTACAGATTAGGATCTGTGTGGTTCAGCCTTGCTGAAAGAGACCTGTGAGTTTTTGTGGACAACAAGCTAAACGTGAGCAAGTAGGGTACCTCTGCAGCAACAAAGGCAAATTGGCTCCTGGGCTGCACCTGCAGGAGGGCTACCAGCGAGGATAGAAATGTGAAACCCCTACTCTAGGGTGTGCCTGGAGTACTGTGTTCATTTCTGGTCCCCAGAATTCAAGAAAGATGCAGAATGACTAGGGTAGGTTCAAATGAAGGCCCCAAAGGTGATCCAAGGGATGTGAGATCAAAGGAATGGGGAACCTGATAAAACTCTGAAGGTGTTCAGCTTTTTCTCCCTGAAGAAATTAAGCTTTGGGGAGGACTTGAGTTTTCTAGTACCTAAATGGCATCTCTGGGGAAGACAGATGCTTTATTTTATGAGGATCCACATGGAGAAGACAAAGAATAAGTACAAGTTGTGCCAGAAGAAGTCTCATTTCAGTGAATGATTTTTGGGTTTTTTTGCCATGAGAACATTTGATCACTGGTGCAACCTCCCCAGGGATGGGGTAGAGTTCCCACCCCTGTGGGTTTTCAAGATGCAGTTATACAGGACACCAGAAAATATGTAGTCTCCCTTTACCAAGAAAGACTGGACCATATGATCTTTTGAGGTCCCTTCCAACCTGGGCAGTTCTTCAATTCTGTGAAGCTTATTGCACTGAATATGCATGACGCGGTAATGTGCAAGGCATTTGAGGATGCCAGTCAAGGTTCATACCTCCCTCCAATGTGTTTACGGTGATAAGGCAGGATTCTTTAATTTTTTAATTTCGCAACTGTTTTTTACTTCCCATTAAATGCTCTGCGGGAACACTGCTTAAAATAACAGGACAAGCAGGATCATTGAAAGTAGGTTTTGAATGATATAATGTGGACAGAGAAAGATTTTCTTTAGTCAGGTCAAACACTTCATTAGCTACCTCAGAGTAGCACATTTTTTGAAAAGCAGTTGCAACTGCAACTTAGACAAACTTTTCTTTCCAGAATATTTAAACAAGACATACAATGTTATTACGAAGTTTGCGTTCAGGATTTGCATGAGGATGTACTATTGATGTCTGTATTAGATAAATCTAAAAACTTATTGCAATCAACAAGTGTTTTCAGTTTACTTTAAAATAATTATTTTCCCTCAAAGAATACAAGGAAATGTAAATTACACAGGCCTTAATCTCTTGATTATTTTCTGTTTCCATGGAAATTTAAAGTATTTAAAAGAGCACACAAGTCATCAATACCAAGGCCTGGGTCACCAGCACCCAGTCATCAAAGGCTGTTATTGTCACTTGGTCTTTGGAGCAATGGTGAAAGTGTCTCTATCTTTTGGTAGTTAAAGATGTCAGAGATGTCAAAGTGATTTAAAATCTTTTGAACCAGATTACAGACCCTGCATTTTTCTAGATTCATTTGAAGGACCATATATACAGTCTGAGATGTATATAAAGCACTGACTTGCTCAAAAGAGGATCCCTAGGGATCCTCTCCAAAAAACAGCAATAGTGATACATAGACTTGTATATTCAAGATGTAGAAGACAAAGCATCATTTCCAGCTGTCCCTCATGCCAGACATGGGCTGTTTAACTATGAGAAGTACTGCATGCTCAGTTCACTTGCCTCATGGGAACAATTATTTGTCAATACACAGCAGCCAGATCAGCTGTCTCTCACTTTGCTGAATTACACATTTTGAACAGAGAACAATGACTTCCATTTACACTTTATCCTTACTTTAATGGACCAGTGGGTGAAACTAACCATGGATGCTGACATACTACATAGTACTCTATACACTCTATACACCCTTATTTAGTCATTAAGAAGAAATCAGCTCTCACAATACAGTGATTTATGGGTCTGGATCTTGAGAATCGTAATGAGCTTTCTTTTTAGACAGGAGAAATTAAACAAGTTTGCCAACTTAGACCAATATCTCTTCTGCTTCTTTTGTTGATTCACAGTGCCCACCCACAGAGGACATACTGATTCCTCCTCTATGTGATCCTTCTCAAAGATGTTCCCCTCTCTAACATTAGCTGTAATAAATTTTTTAAAATCAGGTTCTTTTGGAGAAAGTCTCATCTCTCTAGGCTGTCATGCACCTCATAAAGTCAGGCTGACATGAAATCCTTCGCTCCCATTTACATCTCTTGATGTGGTCCCAGTCAAAATGCAGGTGAAGTAAAAGGAAAGCTCTAATTTGCCCTCAGTAGGTATTGGATCAGATCCCACCTACGGTACTTCATTTTTCCAGCAAAAGTCACTGAGCTAAAAGAGACTACTACAAGAGCTACCAAATGTCAGGTCAGATTACTTGTGCAGAACCATCTAGGATACTGCTGCTGCTGCTCTTTACTAACTTATTTATTTATTTATTTATTTAAGTAAGCGTCTATAGATTTATCAGCCAAAGGGAGAAAAGAACTCATGGGCTCCATTCCCCAGAGATGCCTTGAAAACTCCACTTTATTCATTAGCAGCAGCAGCAAGGGCAATGAATATTTACTTGACAAACATAGGAAAGCAGTGGCATAAAGAAATTAGTCTTAGAATGGTCTACTGCTGGAATTTTAGAAGGATTTGTTCTTCACTTATCTCAATGGATCAGTTGTGAAGTAATCAGCTGTAGGACTAGAAAACGGCCTTTATGGTCATCAGAAGAGCTATAAGTATGTTGGTTTAGCAATTAAACAATTAATTCTAACACAGATTTTGTAAAACCAAATCCAAGGCCTTATATATCACTCATTCAGCTTTTATGTAACAGACAGCCATCCTCAGGGTTTGATTCTATTTATTGAAAGTTTTATGCAGAGAAGAACCACAGAAATCCAAATATTTAGATAAGAGTCTACAGATCTTTTGCACTGATTCCTAAATTATTCTAATGCCAGCATAAACAAAACATTTAATTCAGAGCAATAACCTATGCCCTTTCTACTGTTAATGAAATGTTTTTGCAAGACATTACACCATGCTGAAAAATTTTTCAGGTTCTTATGATACAACATGTTTGTTGTCCCATGGCTAAATCCTACATGTTAACCAAACTACAAGCCCTTTGATACAAACTTTTCTCACTGAACTAGGATTTTTTTTTCCTCCCAGAAATCAGCCCTTTCTCAGGAAAAATCACAGCTTTGGCACAGTTCTCTCTGAGAATATTTTTCCCTCCATGCATTGAAGATTTGCAACCAAAGATCTACAGCTGAGCATATTTTTTTTTTTTTTCATTCCTCAAAGGCAATATGACCTGAAGACAATTTACTTTGCATGTTGTCCTCTCTAGAACCACTTCCTTGGGAACAACTAAAGAGGTCGAAACCTGAGACATTTCCTGTCTGCAGAGCTCTTATTAGGTTTCAATGCAGAGGCAGAAATCTTCAGACAGCTTCTGTGAGCAGCCATTTAATATCCTTAGCCTTTGTAAAAAACCATCATTTTGTTGTTTTCTCAGGGAAGGAGAAGACTATGTATGTATAGACATGTTATATCTACACAAAGGGGAAAACAGGGGAAAAAAAGATAAGAGAATGATGGTAGGTTAATAAATAATTAGTCTAACATCAGGTTGCCAAGTCAAAAACACTGTGTGCTAAATATAAATTTTTCAATTGACTGGATATAGACATTATTTTTGTCTCTTCCATTTATTCAAAATGAGGCAAATATTTTTATACTGAACAGTCTCTAATAGGAAGCATCACTGAAAAGATTCTGGTAAGCCTTGTGGCATTATAACACACACAACACTGGATGTTCTAAAGGAAAAAAGGCAAGAACAGAAAAAAAATGCAATGTCTTTCTAGGTGCCAGAAGATTTAGAATGGATTCCAGGGAAAATGAGGCATGTTTTCCTAACAGTGTGCAATACTGAAAAACATTTTGTTAGACAACTTGTAGATAAATCACTACTTAGTCCAAGCAATAATGATTCTAGTATGAATTAGGTGATTTTAATAACAAACACATTTTATTGCTCTTGATATGCTGGCAAACAATGTAAATGAGACAAGGGAAAACTATGTAAATTTATTTTAAAAAAGTATATGTTGACCTCAAGGAAACTTACACTGGAAGGATACAGGCATCCTTTTGCAAATAGGCTGATACACTTTTAGATGCTCCTGTCCTTAGACTCCTGACTCACCTCTGCCAAAAGCTGAGTGCTGACCTCTGGGGTAAGCTGCAGATGGGATTTACATCTATCTGTGCTCACTTACATTTCCTTTACAGGGGGTTTGTCCTAATATGAGAAATGATGAACTAAAAAGGCTACAAAGGACAGCTGACTGGACTACAGAAGCTTCAAGGTATCTATAAGTGTCAGTTCAAAAAAAATGTAAGGGCATCTGTGGCAATCAGCAAATACTACCATGAAGCACTAAAACTTCATTTCAAAATCAATGTATTTCTAATTCAAAAAAGCAAAAATTGGTTTATTGGGGTTGGCCTTTGTTTCCTCTTCCCACCATTCCCAAGCAGAAAATTTTGGTGGAAAGTATTTGACCAATCAGTCTCTACATTGACACTTACATCACTGAGAAATCTGTTTTTCTCTCATTTCCCTTTGGTTTTCTGATACCCACTACTGAGCTTTGAAAAGATGTTTAGGTCTTATTTCACACACACATAGCAATTTTCACCACAGTTGATGCAACTGACTTGTGAAAGGCTTAAATTTTTGAATTCTTAGCTAGGTCACGCCATTCAGGCATACATTTCCTGGCAGGAGTGAGGGCATCATCATATCCTGCTTCCTCAGAAGGCAGGAACTATTCAGAAAAGCTCCTCATTCAGGACACTGGATGTCTGAAAAACACATTGATGTCACTTAACTGGCACCTTTTATGGATATTTTTTTTTTTTCCCCAAGGCTTTCTGTGTTTTTCCCTGGTCAAATTATGGAACAGATTTTTCTCTCCCAGAACAGATGATTATCCAGAAACAAGGACACACATTTAGGACACAGAAGCCTCACACTCACCTACACCAGTCCAAGCAAAAGCTGAAACTTGCTTCATCTACATCTCAGCATCTCTTAAGCACCACAGCATTAGCCATTCTTAGGAATGCCTATTATCCACAAGAAGGCTGCTACTGTTCACTCATTACACTATCTAGCAAACTTACATTATCTACAGATTAAAGAAAATGTTGTGATTTTGTGCCACACTGGAACAGACACTGATGATGAAAACACCCCATTTTGTGGAAAATGGTAGCTTGGGATGGTTCATAACACTGCAGCTCTCACCAGCCCATCCAATCCCAGAGCTGAATCCAACTCTCACCAGATTTTTATAAAGGCCCTACCACAGTGAGGCAATATGGCATGTACAGACCCCTCTGAAACAGCTGTGGCTGCTCTGTACTTCTGTCCTTACAACTGGCTTGAGCTGGCAACCAGGAGATTTAACTCTACTTCAGCCCTTTCTTTTTATTCCCACCCCTGACTTCTACTGACAGAATTTAAATTTCTTCCTTTTAACGTTTCCTTAAAAATCAGCTTCACTGCATAGGACTCAAATTTTCTGTCCACTTACTCTGGAAAACTGAATGCTTCAGAGGAAGCCAGATAATTTGCCAGGCACTTCTGAGCATGTTCTTCAAGATTGTAGCATTTTAATTATGATGCTGGAAAAAAAATCCATAAGAGGAAGCTTTTTCAGCACTGTGAGACTACAGAGGAACAATTTTGTAAATGTCTTTCTTGAGAAGGTAAAGTAAGGAAAAAAAATTCCCAGCATCAATCTGGAAAGCAAAATGCCAACATAGATAAGCATGAATACATGTGCACAAATTTTACATATTGATTTACTTATATGTGTCCATGTTCACACATGTGTATAATGCATATTTGTAATATACATTATTATAATTAGTACATATATGTATTTCATATTTATGTGTATACACACATATTTGTGAGTGCCTATAGTGAGCTCCTTAAGGATGGATCTATTTCTGCCTGTCCAAGTCCTTCAGAAAAAGCCAGAGAGCTGTGGCCTGCATTCCCTGAGATGCATATATCTCTTATCGTAGGACAGTCGCTCACATCCCACATGGCTTTTGTGGTGGGAATTCCACATCCAGTAACTGTCAAGAGCTGTTAGGGAGGGTATGAAATCCATGCTGCATCTGACTGCACAGCAGTCCTCAGATAGCTGGAATTGCAATTGATAGCTAACGAATGGCCATTCCACTCACAGTATAATGAGCCCTCTCTCAGCCTGCTTTTCCCTCAGAGATGCAAGCCCTAATTCTAAGGAGACCATTATCTCCTTCAGCTGGAAATAATGACAGTTAAAACATGGAATAACACTTAAAACACAGACTGTAATTTCTTTTTCTCTGTTCAGAATTTGTACTCGGCCAGCAAACGGCTTAATGAACCAGTTTTGGAGACTTGCTAATTACCAGCTGTCCCTGGAGGATTTTTTTGTTGTTCCTATTGTTTAATTTTATTATTGCAAAAGTCACTAGACTAGCATCTATTTTGTCTGCTCTTAGAAACATTTTTCCTTTTTCAGCTGAAACAGATTGCATCTTACACTATGTACTAAGGCAGCACTCTAAACAGATTCAAAGTCACTCTCACTGGCTTTCTCATAAGCTCTGTCAGGGTGTAGTTGGGTCAGTTCAGTAGGCTGGACTAATTGTTTTTCTTTGGAAGTCTTTTAGTTCTGTGTCAAAAATATACTTGCAATCTTTAGTTTTTATGGTTTCAACAACAGTCCTTTAAATTCTCAGAAAGAGAGAAGGAATCAGTACATATGGTACATTAGATCTATTTTAAACTTGACTCCCTTCCCAGGGCCAGACTGAACTCTGGGTTTTAATCTGAGCCTGCCTAAATTTTTTTTTAGTTAATTGCTGATTTTCTGTCACATATAAAAAGTAAAATTAAAAACCAAAACTCTTTATGCTTAGGATCAAATCACAATCCTTTTATGAATGACAATTATTTTTTTTAATAATTTCCAGCTTGATGCTGGAAAATGTTTTGCATTTGGGATGCAGGCTCTGCTTCTTTCAAGCTGCAGAGGGCTGGAGCACAGGTTTGCACTCTTGTCCTGCACACTCCTGTCTGTAGCCTCCCACCAAGACTGGGGCTGGGGAAATGGACTCCTTGCCTGCAGGAGGAGTGAGCTGGGCAAAGGTCTGTGTAGGAGCTGTACAAAGGAGCTGCAGGAGCTCAGCACGTTATGCAGCATCAGTGATGCCAATAAGAAGGTCAGTTCTTCTCTGACACCATGCTGGTTCACCAGCTCAAGCCCCAAACTGCACTGAAGGAGGCGCACGCAAAGCCTGTGCTTATCATGTTGGAAAATTGAGAATTCTCTGATGGTGAAGGCTGGGAACTTATGACTTTTGGCAGCAAAGGATGCATGTGCAACGAATAGGAGGATTTCTGCATGGAGTTAAAGGGCAGCGATCTCACTGGGATCACAGAAATGTTTGAGTTAGCTCACATGACCAGAGTGATGGCATGAATGCACACAACTCCTTTAGAAAGGACAGGACAGTATAGTGAACAGGGCAAGGTGCACTATACGTGACAGAGCAGAGAGGATGCAAGGCACTCTGCCTTAGGACTGAGGATGAGCCAGATGAGAGATATGCCATTGCTGTGGCATCTATCACAGACCTCCCAGTCAGGAGTGAGTAGGTAAGGATTTTTTCAGACAGCTAGAGGAAGCCTTGTGCTCTCAGGCCGAGGTTCTTGCAGGAAGCTCTAACCACTCCAATGTCAGCCGAAGGGTCAGCACAGCAGGACACAGGCAGTCCAGGAGGTCTCTGGATAGTGTTGATGAGAACTTCCTGACATAGGTGATTAAGAAGCTGGTCAGTGAAGATGCTCTACTAAACCTCATAAATAACTAGTTAGAGATGTGGAGGCTGGGGCTGGCCTTAGCTGCAGTGGCCATGAAATTATGGAGACCAGGATCCTCAGAGCAGAGAACAAAAGGAAAGAAAAGCCTCACCCCTCTGTACTTCAGGAGAGCAGATTTCATTAAACTTCTCAGAACACCATGACATACAGCCCCAAAAAGATGTGGGGTTCAGTACAGCTGGCTGATTTCAAAGATGTCTCTTCACGGCTCAGGAACTGTCAATCCCAATGAAATCAAGCAGCAAAGTCAGGAGGGCTGGGTGGATGAACATAGAGCTTCTGACTATAGTGAAATATTAAAAACAAGTGTATAAGAAACAGGGTCAGATCACCCAGAAGGAATATAAAGATATTGTCTGAGTGGGCAGGAACTGTAATTGCTGCCTGCCAGGACTTAATTTGCTTCTTCTGCCTGAACTGAAGAATGCATCTTAATTAATATTAACTATAGGTCTGAATCCTCACTATTTTTCTGCAGTCTACTGGAGCCTTGAAACAGGCTCCTGAAACTACTGCGTCTGCCACCATAAGTGTCCTGTGTTGTCTCAGGTACCTAATCATGTTCAAACACTGTGGCTGGAATAACAAGAGCATATCCACAGTGTATTATTTCAACTTTCCTTTGCAAAGATACAGTGGATTTTTAATTTCAGATTTAATCTAAACCTACAATCTTTCCCTCTAGTGTTCAAATACATCGTCAACTATTACTCTAAATATTATCTAATTTAATTACTTCAGAGATAAGCGGTGAGATCCAAGTGCTGAGAATCGCTAACACTAATTTCAAGGGATGTGACAGACTGGAGAAATGTTCCTGTTAAATTATAACCTTGTTTTGGTTACATCCTTCATTGTATTGTAATCCTACACCGGACTAGGATTTGTAGAGTTTGTTAGACTAATAGATATAGCTGGAAAAAATCAGAGGTTTTGCAGCAGACAGAACTGTTATCTTCTGCTCCAGTAAATTCTGCCACTGTTTGGAATACCTTACAAAGCAAGGAAAATCAAACAGTTCCTTCTTCCCTACTTCACTAAGGCACCAAAATTCTCCTTGATTAAAATTGGGTAGTGGACTACCCAATTAAACCAGACGTAATTAAACCAGACGTAATCATTCCCAGCAGGCACTCAATTATGAAGACTACTGCATGTATTTCAGACCTATAAAAGTATGCCCCAAACACCTTGGATTTTGCTGGTTGTATGTATTGATCTAATAAAATATTAAATTCCTTCCTAGAAACCTGAAGTCACTTACACATACTTAGAGAGTCATGTTTAGGTAGACATTTTGGTTTTTTCAAAGTATCTGCATTTTTCATGCTACTTTGAATCCTCTTTACATCTCAAATCAAACTCTCCTTACCCTCTTGTATTAATTCTTTCAACCTATTCATTGGAGAGTGGAGCTGTAAAAAGATCTCTGACTGAAAGCTCAGATTTGGAAATCAGGATCTCCAGGAGGCAAGACACAACATCGTCTTCTTTTCCAAGTGCTCCTCATACTTTCTAAAACTCCCAACAATTTTTGGTCAAAATTAAAATAAGGTGGAGATTGCAAATGTCCTGAACTTTGCACATTTTGTGAAAGCTGGCAGGGGGAATGAAGACCTTTGTGAGTGTCACACCTTTGTGAGGGACAGGTAGTTGTGAATCACTTTCAAGATGCAGCAGCCATCTCTCACTGGCTCCTTTTTGCAGGATTAAACATGTACAGCAAATGGAAGGGCCTAGGAAGAAAGGCAGTGGAAATAATTCAGAAGTCTTGCATTAAAAGCTCGGGAGAATATGATGACCATGTGGAGAGAAGCTTCAGATTTACATCACATATCTTTTGTCCTGACTGGTAATGGCTTCTCTGCGCAGCCACACTGGCAAGTCCATGTCCGAAACTGTGTATATATCCCAGAAAGGCTTCTTTGGTTCTGCTCATGGCAAGAAATATTGTGAAGTCAGTATTTTACAGTCTGATAAATCATTTGTGTCCAGACATGCAGTGCAGATGTTTCTGAATTTCAGTTTGTATTTTGATTGTCAGAAGACTGTGTGAGCTTGGAGAACAGATTGTATTAGGCAGTGTTAATAAATATACAGGAAGAAAAATCACAATCAACAGCTATGACCCTGTCTCAGATAACTGCTTTGTGATACTAAAGAAGAAATACAGCAAGAAGGTCAAGAGACATTCCCCACACTCTGATACCTCCATATTAGTTTCAACAGGACAATTTATTTATAGCTGTTGCTCTTGTTTAGAGGGCAAATTTTTTACTAAGTGTGGAATTTCCTTTTTGTTCATGGTCTCTACTCTTTGGCAAAGCTGAAGCTGGGTACGTGCAACATAACAAGCATAAATTTAAAGACAATATTTAGAATCCTGTAAAAAGATGACCCTGAGACTCTCTCATGACCCATGAATAACAAGTTAGTGTTTGTACCATATTTAATACAAAGATTGTGACCAAGCCATTAACCTTTAGTAGTGGGCACTGAATAAATGTGTCACATCGTACAGAAGGCACAGTAAATCTGTGCAAACAGTGCATGGTATGTGGAGTGGCTCCTCAGCTGCAAGCTAACATAAATGAAAAAATATCTATCCATTTATCCCTATTCCTTCCAAGTTTAGGACTTTATTATAAAGCACACTTTCTGAATCCTATCTCATATCTTTGCCCTTACAATGACTTTTTTTTTTTTTATTGGCAATATTTTATATGAAAACGGAGGTTTATCATTACGTTTTAACTTATTCTTTTTCTGCTAATGCCTATTGCTTAAGTACCGATTGCTGTTGAAAAGCACACCACAGTAGAGCTGAAAATTGAGAATTTATTATCCAAATATTCACTCTAACACCTTGGCCTAGGAAACCTGATGTTTGATGTCCAACTCACACAGTTTCTTCTCTCTCAGACTGTTATATATATATATTTTTATAAAATTTCTGTCCACACTTCTGTTTTTAAACTGGAGTCTGAAGGCAGCCTCAGATCTAGCTTTCTTTTAAATACATAGTGCACTACTTTCATTGACAAGATAATCAATCAGTTTAGGTACTGCACACTTCTGTGTGACCTATTACTGTCAAAAACTTAGAAAATGTTCAGAAATAAAACACTGAAGTTTAGATGTGTTGTTCTGAGACATATGTTCGCATCCCAGAAAACGTGAAGCCTATAGGCAGGTCTCAAAAATTTCCTTTTTTTGTGTCCATCTAAGTTGCACTCGTCAATACTTCCAAATTCTTTTACTACAAAATGGATTAATTTGTGCATTTCATAAACATATGAACTCATTTAAATTAGCAAGTTACAATGTCAAATTGCAGGCTTTAAAGTTTTGCATGTTGCAGGAACATTGTATTTGTAATTCACCTTTTTTCAAGAAGGAGACAGATAACTGCTCTTTTTTTGAATCTTTTTTGCTTATACTCCCTTTGGGCCATGTCTTGCCATTCAGCAACACTTGTTAAACACAGAAGTCCATTTTAACTGTGACTTTTTCTCATAAAAGGATGGAAAACCTTTATAAGCTGTATTTAGTTCTAGAAAATCTTAAATACATCACAGACTAGGTACTTTTTAACTAGAAAAATGAAGTCAACATATTTAGGAAAAAAAAAAAAGCTATGTTTAGATACAGAAGGACACTCCTACTCCTGTGTTTAGAAACAAAAGGGGAACAAGGATCTGGCTCATCAAATGCATTCAGTGCCTGCAACACTTTTCTCAAAGTGTCAGCCTGATTTAAGAGACTTGGAGTTACAGAGCAGATGTTTGTCAGGTTCCAGGGGGAATATCTGCCGACACAGCTCTGGGTAGAAAAGGCCCTTTCTCCTCCTAGGTAAGATCCTACGTACAACATCTGCTGCGTATATGCTTTGCTGTATTTCCTCTATTAGGTCATTTTTAGATGAAACCAGAGAACTATACATAGGCTTTTATTTATCAAATATGAGCTTTGACTGTCACTACCTCATAAAATCCATAACTCCAAACCAGGCCACTAAATTCACACAGTACTTAAAACAGGATGCATTAAAGCACATAAGTATGAGAAACATAAGTTAATTGTTAAAAAGAAACCTGTGGCCAAGGTAACAAATCAATTTGATTCTTTCCTTGGACAGAACAGCAGGGAAAAACATTTGTAAAATCCAGATTCAAAGACCAAGGCAATTCATATCACAAAGATCTTTCCTTGCTCGCCCTTGGGAAGCAACAGCTTCTTTCCAGCCTATGCTCAAGTCTGACGTATTTCAGAGTTTGCAAAACTGACTTTGCATGTAAGAAATGAAAACCCCAAGTGCTATGGTATGAAGATCAAATTATGCGATTCAATGTTCATTACAATAAATTATTCAAATGCATGCTATGTTTCAAGTTGAATTTTATAATATTTTATTGTATAATTAGCTATCTGCTATTTTGTAATTGTTATCACTTTATAGTCAAGCTAGTGGCAAATGATCTTACTTAAGTCCTGCACAACAGGAAGTTTAGTGTGAAATTTGGGTACTTGTGAACATAAATCTACCTCATAAAATAGGCCTGTGTAAAAACTGGGAAATTCCTGCATTTTTGTTTCTGAGGAACTTTCAGTATTTTTTAATGTTTTAAGCTAGCTCTACATCAAAAAATTCTTTTCCTCCTGTATTATGCTCTTATACTCAACAAGAGAGTATTTATGCTCCTTACAAATTTTCTCATTTGAACAAGTCTTCCATTTATTTCTGAAGCATGACTTTTAATTCTAACAGACTCTGTGGTGAATGATGTTAGAATTTTATTTATCATTTTGACTTTATATGTGTCTTTCAGAATATTTTCTTTTGATAAGTAATACAAATTTACTCAACATTTTCACTTAGATATCTGAAACCTCCATGCGATCTACAAGAATTTTATGCTTTTCTGCACTCTTATTCAGGCCCTTTTAATAAAACTCTATACTTTTTTTTTCTCTTCCAATAATGCTGCTGAATTTTAGTGTATTTTTATACTGATGTTGAAGAAATTTTTGTTAGAATTACCCTTTGAATTTTGTTCTACCCGTTGTTCAGGACTTTATCAAAGGTAAGTGGCTTTTCTGTTGAAGCTTTTTGAAATAATAATTTCAAGAAACAGTTGTTTATGGTACCTAAAATTGTTTTCTGTTCACACTGCATTGTGATGAGTATACTAACTTTGTATGGCATAAATGAAACTTCCTGCTATTAGTCAGGTTTCTGCTCTTCTAGCACACAGATTTCCTTTAATGTAATAAAAGTATTGCACCTATTATGGTTGGGTTATTCCGGCTAAAACTGTACGCTAATAGCACATTCATTTTCCTTATGTTTGAGAATTCAGTTCTGGCATGACGTGGCCACCCAGGATAGCTCAGAGAGGCACACCAGGTGCAGGGAGCTGACTCAGTTTGGGGAGCACTGAAAGCAGAACCTTTTGAGCCACTTGCTCAACAGAGTAGTGTCTCTCACCTGCGTCAGGAATCAGATAAAGGAAAAGAGGCGGAATCCCTCCTTCGGGTGGGTTTCAACAACGTGGGCTTAATAAACTTGGAGATTGACAGCAGGAGAGACCCGAGCACCCCTGTGCACGCAGTTAAATACGACCAAAAACCGGTGGGAGGGCACAAACAGGTGACCAATTGGGAATTTCTGGGGAAGGAATGAGAGGATCTGGTTATAACTTTAGGACAAATTGGGGTAGGGGGGAGAAAAGGGGAGGTCACATGGACCAAGGGGGCATCAAAGATTAGGGGAATCCCCAGCAGGTGTTATGGTTCGGGATTGGTTCAGGATGAGACTGGCAGGAAAGGTTTGGGAATAAGTGTAGGCTTACAATGAATAGACAGGGAAGGAGCTAGAACAAAGGGTGGGGATAAAGTGAGGAACAGCTAGGGGGAGGATATAACTTAGGGACAAACTAACTTTAGGGAAAACTCAGGGGAAACACAGGAGCAAACCATTAAATATAAAACTGTAAAATATAAAATAAAAAAATCCACTGCAACACTGACAGTTCAGTTGCTAAAGAATCCATAGTTATGATGTTATTCAGATTAGTTTTCTTTCAGATGTAATGTCTGTTTGATATCAATAATATTTATCACTTGACCAAAAGGTTTAAAACAACCAGTCATATATAATAAGGAATTATAATGGATCATAGCTAGGATTAAAGCTGATCTGAAATTTTATGGTGTGATTTATAATAGCAACTACAATTTTTTTTTCATTTATTTTGTTTATTAGAATGTTAAATGAACTTTTTATTGAAAGAAAGTTCTCAATTTCCAAACTGATTAGATTCCAGTGAAAAAAGGTAAAATGCTAATTCACAATAATCATGACAAGCATGCAAAACTGGCTATCCTAACCCTTGCTACATATAATAAGTCTCACCATATCTGCTTCAGACCCAAGTCATTACACTTGGTGTTCTGTAACTAATATATGTTTTTATTTCACCTCTCGGCTTTTCTATTGCACCTCAGTATAAAACATGGAAAAAAACTTTAATGTACAAAGATGGCAGTACTTGAAAATTGGTTCTTACTTTGGTCTTTCTAGGGTTGATTCCTAGATACTCTACTTACTCCCTCTGCCTTTTCCCCTTGCTTCTGTCTTTCAGGCCTTTGAATCAGACCCTATATATATGAGGTAGAGAGAGCAGGAAGCTGTCTAGAGAGAATAATAAATAGCATGAGTCACAAGAACTGTCAACACTGCCTTTGTGGAAAGGGTTTTGGAGGTTGGCCTAATAGGCTTAACTACTTATTACCGTAAGAGAAAGTAGTGGCAATATTTACTTGGGCAAAATTAAGTTCTGTTCTATTTCTTGTATATGACACATCTAGGTATTGATATTATTCATCCCCTCCTTTCTGCAGGTGATCTATTTTAGAAAACATTTAATACATCAATATGCATTAAGGGAAATGTTTCTGTAATTTATTCCTATCAGGAAAGACACAATCCTGCTTAGTCATTGTCCTAGATTTTCTGCAGACATTTTGAAAAACTATAAAGTGCAAAATGTCCTTAAGTGAGAATTAGCTCTACCCTGTATTCATTTGGTACTAAGGAGATCATTAATTTTGTTTCTTGACTAGAAACTCAGAGAGGAAAATAGAATAGATAGTGGCAGATCTAGAAGGAATTAATGAGTCAGCATTGTTGAATGGTACAGGGATTCCATGAACAGAACCTGGAAAGGTCATGATTGCCTTGAAACAAAAAAAGTCAGGTTTTTGAAAGGAGAATTGGTGGTCAACATGAGGCATATGATCTGATCACTAAATCCACTGTGCATGATGCTGACAATTTGATGCTATTTAAAATGTAATATTTAACAATGGCACAGAGGAGGATTAAGATTGCTTCTTACATATTTCCTTGGAAACCATTGTAATGTGGTAGCTCTTGTTAGCTCTGCCCAGAATCTTTTCCACTGTAATAAGTCAAGATAAATTCATAAGGTACCATGATAATAATATGATATCAACGACACAAATAATTTTGTATATGAATTCTAAATCAGCAATTTTTTCAGTGTATTTCTGTGTACATGTCCATTCAGAAAAATTCCTGAGCATATGCATAGTCATAAATATGCAGTACAATCCTTTATAGCAGTAGGAAGTGAATATATGCCATATATGTTCCCAAAGGATTGCATTTCCAAATTTGACCCAGTAACATATTACTCAAGATAAATAAGTGTGGTTCATAGATGTCAGCATTGACAAGTAATAAATGGAGAAGTTCTCCTGCAAGTATAATATTTATTTTAAAAATGTATTGTTAAGAAAAAAACCCAGACTTTAGCATTTGCCTGCTATGAAGTGTTCCAAATTCTGCAATATTTAATTTTCTCTTAAGGCACATTAATCCAAACTCAAGAATATAGCAATTAATCTTAACTTTTGCTCATCTGAAACCAAGAAATTAAATGTCTAATTTTTTTCTAATAAAATTTCAGTCATCAGTCCTTTTTTCTACAGAGGTTTTTTTGCTAGAAAGACCCAGGGGCCAGGTGAGGCTATTTTTCAAGCCTCAAGGTGAGAAGGCTGTTTTCTGCTGTTTGCATGTCTGGGCAGACTGTCTTCCTGCCCAGACCCTGATGGGTTTCTGCATGGGAAGGCTCTGAAGGCTGCCTTCAACCTTGACTCTCATCTGCAGGCAATCTCAGACCTTGATAAAGCTGTGGAGTGTCTGGCACCTTTAGGTACCATTAGGAGCAACTCAGCTTACTCTTTGTACACCATAAAATCATCAGCACCAAGTAAAACACCCAGGTTGTGTTACCACCTTCTCAAGGACAAGAAGCTGGCGAGATCCTAGCTAGTGACCAGCTACTCAGGTCAGAGACACCAGCACATTAATATTGTAGCTTTTGAAAACACTTACAAGCCAACAAATTAAAGTGAGATTTTGATGGTTCATGTTTATGTGCTAAAGTACAGTAATGTACAAAGAGGAGCTGGGTCCTTGGAGAGTGAAATCAGCTTTGATAGTAAGAAGGGTATCCTCCATTTAATATTTAGCAATTATAATGGAAAATGCAAAAAACTGAGGAAAGGTGAATGACTACTTGAGAGACTAATGTTTTCCAAGATTAAGTTTTTTGGTGGTAATACTCAATTTAAATGTTCATGCTGTCAGTATCTCCCTTTCAGATATACTGGTACCGTGAACCTGATTTGAGAAGTGACGTGGCTAAAACTAAACAGGAAAAGTAATCTTTTTGTCTCAAAATTTTCATGCCAGAAATTTTCTGTTCCTTAGTCCAGGTCAGAGAAAGAATCCAGTTTCTGCATACCAGCGGGCACAAAATTGTCATCTATAGTACATCAAGAGCAAAATGTAGAAGATTCACACAGAAAAAAACCACCTATACTATACCTTGAACTGCCAGCATAGATGCACTCAGAAAGGCTGAGTTTGATTCTCCATCAGATCTCTCCAAACTCATGCAAATCCAACTGGCTTCCTGTGAGCAGAGATCCTTTACCTCAAATATTATTTTGACCAATGAAGAAATTAATGTATGAAACACCGCAATGTGTTATATTACTGAGTGGTTAATAGGTATACTGACTTAAAAGCTCAATGTTAGTCTATAGTTGCCTGATATCCCATGAGACAAAAACATAAAAATAAGAGTTTGCATTACATATTATAAATTGTTTACTGGCAGTAAAGTAAACCTGTTAAAGTTATATTCTGCTATATTTAATGTTTTATATATTCAATATGCATTTATTCTTAGATGCTTTATAACACATAAATCATGGAAAGAACAAGTTATGGCAATGCCATCACTGATTCTTTTTCATTTCAGATTGAAACCATACAATAATTTCAGGGAATGCATTACTAAACAATGTTATGTGAAGGACATCAGAATTCCAAGAATACTGCTTGTGAAAAATCCATCCACTTCTGTCAAATTTCTGACTTTATTTTTTGGCTTGAATTTGGGACAGATCACGGTGTGAGTAGAGAGAGAACAGCTCCACCAATGAACAAGCAGAAGAGAAATTAAGGCTTAAAACATTCAAGTAAAAAAAATTAGTTTTAAAGGACACCTTGAAAATGCAGTCCCAGCTGAGTGTCTAAACTGTATTCTGCTGAGTGTCAGGAGAAGTGGGACAGTAGGAGACCAAAAGAGTGATCTAGAAGATGGCATTTGTGATCTGATACTCTGTTCTTCTTATAATCTTAAATAAAGTTTAGGAGATTCAGCGGCACTGGGAAATATTAACCAGTTTTCCCAATTTTATATTGCAAGATGGTAAGCAATCTTATTGCAGAACAGTGCTAGGAAAATGTCAGCCAGGACGAGACCGCCGCCTGGCTCCCATCCCAGGTCCATGGAAATGAAATCTTCCACATTCAGAAATTGAATTCAATTGTGTTGGTGGAATGAAAATGTTTTGTGACAGTGCTGTTCATATAAATGCTAACCATCCCCCCCCCAAAAAAAAAAAATCTTGGAAATTAAGCAATTTTTTAATAACTTCAGAAGAGTGGCAAGGACACCATCACCTCTTAGTAAGGTTACTCAGCCCTTTTCATTCTTTCTCCCACTGTATTTGGGCTGTTAGTGCTGCAGTGCAATGGCGGGCTGATTTTTCGTCTGAATCATGTTTTATGTTATCAAAATGTTTTTACATAAATTAGTTTTCATCTTTAATCCTAAAAGAACATAAATTTGGAGGGTAAGATATCTAAACCAAGCAACTAAATTCAGATGCCTGAAAATAGAAGGAACTATTGTGCAATTTATAACTTAAGTTCATACTTAACACCAGAACATAGAGTTTAGCTCCTATGATATGGAAGATTACATGCTTCTGCATAGCGGAACTCACCTGCAAACAATTTGGCTTTTTGCCACAATTTTACTTTTCATGAATACTTTTGGTAGTAAATTTTATGCTTCAAGGAGCAAAAAATTACTTTTTACAGAATAGTTTTTTTTTTATAAGCTAAATTTTTGTATGTGATCTCTGATTCAAATCAATACATTTATAAGGTCTTTTATTGTTTGCAAGAATATAAACTGATTGATGAACAAGCTATTCATGGGGTGCCAAAAAACTGGAGTAAATAAAAGATAGGAAATATCATGATTTATAACTTGGAAATAATACTTTTCACTTACTATTTTCTCTCAGTGTGCAATACCCTTGAAATCTGAAATATTGATTGTATTTTGCAAGTGAGACTGAAAAATTGATTTCTTTCTAAGTTGTTCAGTGCTATTACAGGTCCAGACTACAGGAGTAATCCATAATGGACATCCTACGGATATGAGTTCTCTGATCAGAGGAGTGCACCTGAGTGAGATGAGCAGAGTGGGTCAGGTGACTGTGACAGACCACACCAACAATCCAGTAACTATCAGAGAAATGTGAGATGGCAAGTGAAGAATCATCAGTGTCAGGCAACAAACCAGATCCATCTACCATTGCCATAAGGAGATCCCTGAGACCACACCTCTAGAACTCGGTGTTCCTCAATCCTACCCCAACACCTCAGTCCATGCAGCCAGCAACCCATCCTGTGCACTTCAGAGAAAACCACAGGGTCCAGGTGGTTTGAGGACAATGCTGGATCTGCTTCCAAGCTGAAGAATGAAGGGTACTCATAGTCTCAAGATTCTTGATGTAGGACAAAATGGAGCCTAAACTACACCCACAGAAAAATACACCTACTCAGTATTGGCAGAGCTGAGACTTAACATGCAAGTATCCACTGGTGCTGCCAGTTGTTTAGTCTTCAATCACAAAACTGCTATTGCCAAAACAGGGGAGAGCAGCATAAGAGTTTTTAGGAAATCTTATGCTGTGAGGTGTCAGGAACCCTTCACTGCCCTTAGCTCCAACTTAAAGCTAGACCAACTTTACCACTTTTTAACAAAATACTGCACAACTCCCTGCCTTTCACACGACACAGGACTATATAAACATAAGTAGGCCTTTTCTGCCCTAAACGAGCAGGTCGGAAATAAGCTTTTGCTTATAGCAAAGCTTTGCATTAGTTAACCAGGTTAATGCCATTTTTCGTTCTCTGCTTCACCGCCAGGGGTTTCATAGGCACCAGAGTATCACATTGTGAGTCTGGGCTGAATATAAGTGTAACTGATTAGAGATATTCCATATGTCCAGTTGGATACTGTGAGATGACTTAAGAACATGCATCATATAGTAGCCTATTAGTACTGCGGGACATGAGCGAAGGGTATTGGAGGAAGCATTTTTACAGGTCTCTGTGTTTTTCCTGCCCCTGAGCCTGGCAGTATCTGAATTCATCTTTGGTGCAATCTCAAATCTACTTGCAGATTCTTTTACCTTTTTGAGGTTGCTCACAAGCCACAGGATAATAGCTCAAATCAAAACCTTTTTCTATTTTTTTCTATCTGTCTTCTCAAGATGAATTTTCCTCACAAAACTCAGGCTAGCCCCAAATATGTGTGACTGGAGCCATAGATACTCTCTGCATTCGTTTCCTTGACAAATATTAAATAGTTCCAGAAGAAACAAACACACACAAGCAATTAAAAATAAAATAATAATTAAAAAAAAAAAGCCTACTCATAATGAAAGTACTGTGTTCTACCTAGAATGGAAAAAAGAAAGATGATTCAGAGATAGGTAGAGAAGAGTGAACAGAGCCAAAACTGTTGCTTCCCAGGCCTTGCAGGCAGTCCACAGTTAGAGAGGCAAACAAGAGCTACGATCCAGCTCTTCAGTCCCAGCTACTACTCATATAAGATTATAATGTTTGGAAACACAACACAAACTTAGAAACTATGTGGGAAATAAGGTTGGTACTTACACCCAAAATAAATCACAAGCTTCTCACTGATAGCTCAAGAGTGGGAATAGAAGCAAAATTTCCTATAGATTTGTCATTTGGCTCCAGTTAACAGTATGACAGCATGTTAGTAATGGCTCCTTTGCTCATTTCTGCCAAGGGAATTCCACAATCTGTTCTACATGGGCCTCAGAGTCCTCCAGGTAAATCCAATGCATGATCTCCAACCTGAAAAGCTTAAATACTCACAGCTCTTCTCTCCAAGAAACAAACATATAATCAAATCTTATGCTTCAGGGAATAAGCTGATGGCTGCAGGCTCAACTAGGAATACCTCTATTTTATGCCTTTGCACAAATTGTGGGGTTTGCCTTCCCTCTGAAGCATGACGCATTAGCTACTGCTGGATGCAGAATACCAGGCTTAATAAAGCGATGTTCAGAGCTAGCTAGCAGAATCTGTGCTTTTATGTTTCTGTCAGCACCACTCTTTTTCCTCGAAATTTTCAGGCAAGGGAGAACTAATAATTGGCAGCACTGTTTGCAGTGGTATGTCTGAGAGCAGATGCACTGAAAATGACACCCCCCGTAAAGCAAACGTGACTGATTATTTGTGAATCATACCTATGCTTGAGATATCTTTCAGGATCAGAGGGTGTGCTGCATGCAGATAGAAGCACAGCTTTCATGAAATGAGCAGATTTCAGATGAGCAGATCTCTCGGAACATTTTATAGTGCTTCCATTACTATTTTATGGGCCAGCAACCAGCTTGTCCTTATAGCACAGAATTAATGCAGTAGCTGTTTGGCTTGCAGACATCTGATACAGTACAGGTGAGTACAACAGGCTTTTCCATGGGAATAGAAATGCAGTTATAAAAATACCTGGTGCACAGGTAGGCTCTTCTGAGTGAGGCAGACTGCCCTCTTTGTCTCATAATGCTCAGATGATATCAATTCTGACTCATTTCCTCAAAATCAGGTTTCATTCCACCTTTACCCTTTCCCTATAAATTCTACACTGCGTCAGGACAAAATGTGGAGCCCAGAAAAGACACTGCAGCTAAATTACCTCAAGCAAGGGAAAAGCCTTGAATATTTTACAGGACTGAGTGGCCCTGCAGATTGTGTTAGTCATAAACAAGCACAATGCAAACTCACATCTGGGTTCTTAGCTTCTAAATATACTGAAACTGCCAAGGCAACAGATAAGATTTTCCCATCAATAGCCATTGAGCAGACACTTATTCTGTGATCAGTTTTAGACCAAGAAGAAGTAATATGGCCTTGTCACATGTAAAGCTTGTGATTAGAAATAAACAGCCTCCATTTTATGCCAATCTTCTTAAAGAAACATGGCCACTTAAGCTGACAGCAATAACAAAAGAGTAGAGAAATTAGTTGACCTGCAGGTTCATGTAATAGTTGAATAAATACAGGGGCAGCTTTTTTGTAGAAAGTCAGGTTTTTCTAAAAGAAAACTGCAACTGAGCATGTTCAAACTATCTCTTTGGCTGCTTTTAAATTTATTCTTCTTTTAAATTCTAAATGATTGGTGTAATTAATTAATCTTCTAGTTCCCTTTCAGTTGGCATCTTTGGAGGTGGAACTAGGAAAAAGACATCTCCTGGAAACTACAGTGAGCCCCTCAGGAGATTATCTTCAATCCCTCTAGGTGATTACTGAGGAAGCTCTGAATTTGCTATTTCAAAGGAGTGATATGGCACCATAGCACACCTCTGCAACAGCCAGAACAGCCATCAGGGAGCACTTCATCAGGAAGGTGATTACTTTGCATTTTCCCTGTCTAGTTATTTTGTGCATCTGATGCTTCTCATAGCACAGCTGATGCTGGAAGTTGTAGAGGGCAAGTGAGGTTCCCAAGGCAGACGTGAGCAGTGCCAGCCACAGAGCAACTCTGATAACGGAGTGGAGCTCTGCAGCACACAGGGAAAAGAGGTCATGACAACAGCAGAAAGAAACATCAGAGTGATCTGTCAAAAGACACAGCTGAGAGCAAAACACAGTGGACAATCCAAAGCACCTCATAAGAGTAGCATAAGAGCAAGAAAATGTACAAGAATTAAAAAAAATAGCTTCTAATCTTCCAGTTTGTAGTGGGAGAAGAGGAGGAGGAATTAAGTCAGCAACACACAGAGGACAGAATGCAATTCTAATAGTAGGACCCAGGACATGAAAAACAAAACCAAATGATTTATCATTCTGATTCCCAAGTGATAAGAATGAGCATAATAAAAGCAGAACAGTAAAACTAGTTAGACAGGAGAACAAATCACCTTGATACCAATTTGTAAAATAAATAACTTTTTCAATAAAATTGAAACTGGAAAAAAAGTGCATTTTCACACATAGCTCAGAGATGACATAAATGCGAAGTGACATGACAGTTGCTGAAATAAATGCTCTTTTTATGAACAGCAGAGCAGTAAAACAGGCAAAATAGATGCATAAAATGGGTAAATTTCCAGTGTATTAGTTATTGCTGCCTCTGAGCTGCAGTAAATTACAAACTCATTTTTAACTTTTTTTTGTGTTCATGAATACATTTTTGGGACTGGTTTTCCACCCCCTTCTTTCACAATTCCATTTTTCAGAGATTTATTTCTTCTTTAAAGTCTATAAATAAGAAGTATCCAAGTCTCTTGCATGGGAAGGAAGAGGGCTGAAAACTATTGAAAACAAGCTATTTATTATATATTTCTGAACTTTCATTGCATAAATTCTATCTGTGAACACACTGCTTTCATAAAACTTGTTTTTTGTCTGGATATCTTTCCCCTTACAAATGAAATCTAAAATAAGTAAGCTTAAAAAAAAAATCATGGACCTATCCACCCTGTGATTTTCGCTTTCTTTTTTGTTTCTTGTTTATAGTACAAAATCACAGTACATAGTCTTTTTTTACTGCTCGTTATACCTATAAATAAAGAATGTAAGATTATCCAGACAGAATGGGCTGGAGTAAAAAGGTGAAAGATTTATTTGAAATATAAGTCGGCTGTTCCCAGCTGAAAGGAGGAAACTAATCAGTGGCTCTGAAAGCGAATAAAGTACCACAGAGAAAATGTTAAACTCTGACTCTAATTGCATCCTTTCCTATCCCTCTAAAAATAAAACAACAAATCCACACCTGGAAAAAATAAGTTTAAAGTTATGGACCACTGAGTTGAGATACATCTTTGTTTTCATCACCTTGGTGCAAAGGTCTATCCTGCTTTGCATCCACATGGTGTTCATTTTTGCAACTGAGATAAACAAGCATGCAGAGAGGGCAGCAAACAGGAATGGAAGACAGAGTTACTCAGTACATTTATGAGTTCATACCTATTACTTACTGTGCTTATATACTTACTGTGCTTATATTTGCTTAAAACTGCAACATGGGGACATAAAGATTATAACTACTGTCTGAAATTAATGTCTCAGGCGTAATCCAAAAATGCATGCCAATATCTACTATTTTCAAGTCAAAGCAAGGGACCTAAATCCTGTGACACTCCACTAATGCAGAAGAGCAACTGTCTATTTAACCACCCATATGTACCTGTTTAACAGGGCAGATTCCTGATACTGATTCCTTCAACTTTCTTGACTACTGTGGGCTCACAGTCATCAAGATGTATTACCTAAACTGATTTTTTTTTAATTTAATTTTTCAATCATACCATTCAAGTTTTATCCAGACCAGATTAATGAACTCAAGCCCTTTTTAATCTAGACGCCTGATTAATTCGCAGTTCTGTGACTTTCACATGAAATTCAAAACAGGCATTCCAAATTATCCAGCAAGAGAAAATAAGCCCAGCATAGTTAAAAACATCCTGTTAATTTTCATTAAAAAATTTATTTACATTGGCACAACATTAATCAAGTAAAATAAGAAATATGTCAAACTTCAAGGATTCTGGGTTTTTTTCCTCCCCAATCACCACCCATTTTCTACCTTTAATGATCATTAAATCTGAAAAATGTGCTCACAGTCATCTACCCATGAAGCTGATAGAGTTAAAAAAGGGAAGAGCAAGGTCTAAGAACATGTTTAATTGAAGAGTCACTAGGCACTCTTTGATGGGCTCTGCATCAAACGCACTTCCAAAGGCACCCCAGTCCTGATAGCCACTGAAGAACAACTGATTACTTGCCTTTTCTTTTCCCTGGTCCTAGAGAAAAAGCATAGCTGAGACTTGACATTAGAGCCAGACTGGTATCAGTTTTCTGTGAATTCAGGATATATCCTATTAAGAGCAAACAGTGGACTCTGATACCCACACAATTTTGCTGCTTAGCAGTTTGAGGTTTTTCTTGCTTGATCATTCCTCTAAGTCTCACTCTAGTTTGCTACGAATTATAAATCTTATAGGAAAGTCCATCTAGGAAACTGGGGGCTTTGCTTGGGTGTTATTTAGGCTGCACTTTCAAATTTAACTAGTTCCTGTCTTTTTAAATGGGAAATAAACAGCAGCACCGACTGAAATTAATTACAAGAAGACAAAACCTTTTATTTCTTTGTTATGTGACTCAAAAAAGTAATGTTTTATTTTCTCCTGACAGCTATGAATCACACAAGTTCATAAAATTTTTCAACAATATGACTGTCAATCACAAGATAAGCTAGATGTAGGAATCTACAGATCCAGTAAAGCTGATTCCCATAAGATTTAAATTAATTATAGCCTTAAAATAACATTACAATCTAATTTTTCCCTGGACCAGATGACTGTTGCCTCCATTATTATTTAAAGAAAATTTATGAGAAATTAAAACTTCCTTCAACCTCATTGCTTTCAATGATTTTTTTTTATATGATTTAGTCTTTTAATTAGCTGGTTTTAGCCATATAATGCAGTTCATTCCTCCTTTCTCAAATCCTCAAACTATGCAGCAAAACAGTTACTTGATTGGTAGCATTGTAAAATTCATTATCTGGGGTGCACTAATAATATCTCTCAGGTCATCATTATCAAGATTTAGAAGCATCGTAAGGTCTTAAGGGTAACTCCACTGGCAAAACAAATACAGTCATTTTAGGATACGTTTGTATATAAAATGACATCCCCATTCACACTGAAATTCCTGGGCATTAGACAATGGAAAATACTGGCAATATATGTGCAATTCACAAAATCTGTCTCTGTTATCTATTCTTACCATATTTAAAATAGTTAAATGTCTTAGATATTTCATCTACAGTGAAAGATAAGAAACAGAGAAGGAACTTTACAAGTTACACATTCTCCTTCACATATGCATAATGAAAGTTCAGACTATCTAAGATATATGGATCTGTCATTTAAGAAAAATATTCAAAATATACTTCCTTAAAAGTTTCAAACTGTATCAATTCAGTAATGAGTGATAATAGATGGACAGAACATAAGAACTCTTCATGACAATTGCAAAAGATCAGTTGGGAATATGATGTGTTGTTCAGCAATTGGATATTCTTTAGGAAAGGAGGCATCTTTAGACATAATTCTACTTGGTGCTACAAAGACTTTTTAACCCTAAGTTTGAAATTGAATCCAAATGGCAAGATAGAGCAATTTCAGTACTTCTTGAATAATCTTTTCAAAACCATGTTCTATTTGGTATGATACCTATTTAAAAAAAAAAAAAAAAAAAAAANAAGAGATGAAAAATAATTCTGCTCAATTTCCAGAATCTGATTCAAGGAAAATAGCAAATTAGATCATCCCATCACAGCATGGTTCCTTATTAGCTGGAACTGCAGTGTCACTGTGAACACTATAAAGGGAAGCAGAGAAAGGCTATCCATCATAACAGTGAAGAAAGACTGTGATAGTCATTGAATGATTATTGCAAAATACCTGATTCCTATGCATTGCACAAAATAAGACATCACTCCCCTTTTGCTTTCCTTCATTACTGGATAGAGACCTGGGCATAACTCCAATTAGATCGTATTTTACACTTTTAAGATAATGTTCTCCCATGACAGCCAAAAGTAAACTAGATAAGGTGTATACTTCAGAGTTGGTTTGCCACCTGAACCAGATCTAACCAGAACACTGGTTTGTTGCAGTGTACTCTATGCTGGGATGAAGGTTGTCCTGAAACCGTGTGAGGGAGTGGAAATAATTTGGTTTCCTTCCCAGTCCTTTCACACACTTGAAGTTTCAATCACAAAAACAGATGTAAAGAATGAAATACTTAAGAATAAATGAGAATTATTCAATTTTATTCAGGCTTTTCCTTTTTTTACATACTTTTAAAGTTAGTATGAATTTCTTAATTTCTCCCTACTCTACTGAAATTAAAAACTGCAATTTTAAAGGCTAAAAAACTGGGAAAATGAGATCATAAGAATGAGAGAATGAGAAATTAGCCCTTCCTCAGCTGAATGATTGCATTTGTGTTTTGACATGACTTTACTAGCAAGTAATGATTTTTAATAATCAGCTTTTAAAAAAATGTTAAAGAGTTAACACCCTCCAGTAAGAGACACTGGAAATCATAACACACATTCCATAGGGCCTCATATGGCATGAAAACAAAGGCACATAATGCAATAATTGACTCACCACTATTTGCAGAAAAAAACTGAACATACTGATTTATCTGTTAAAGGAATCCAAAATGTAACAGTAAATACCATACAAATCTTAAATAGATGAGATTACCTGAAAAAATGAGTCCAGTTTTCACATCTAAAACAGATGCTAAGACAAGGAGAAATCTTAACCAGAATTGTTTTGCTGGGATCAGCTCCAATAAGAGTTTTTTGCAGCAGTTGTAACTTCTCATTGATGGTGGAAGAAAGAAGAACAATTGTTACATGTGCCCTTCAAGGAAGACATGACAGGCTAATTTAGGAACAGTTTCAAGAGAGAAGAAAAACAGCTGACAGCCATTGATCACTACTACAAGAGAAACTAAATTAGACATTCTGAGAAGCAGAGAATATGTGCAGGTAACAAGAGGACCAGGAGACTGACAGGTTGATTTGCTTTAGGCCAATTTTCAGATGGGGTTAGCAAGTCTAATGAGGTAAGCAAACAGTCTCTGCAGAAGCTTGACCATTGAAAGATCTACAGTTCAGCTTGTCCCAGGGATATTGACATGAAGGTATGAGAGATCTCTTAATTATTCATAAACAAGTAGCCGTGATCATGTGTGGCATGAAATAAAAATAAGGTGATCACTTCCCAGTTACTGTCATGAGCAAAACCTATTCAGCTTGGCAATTTAGCTTATTTACTGCTAAGTTATGGAAATATTTAAGCATTTATTCAGCTATTAGGGATGGGGGGAAACATAAAAACAATTTTAAAAAACATTAGAACACTTGAAGAAAACACACCCCTCCTCCTTTCCCAGGCTCAGTGTGACTCCTCTCCTTCCACTTTTTATGGTTGCAGGTAACATTCGATCACCTCAATAAAGCAACAAGGGGTGCTGGGGGCTGAGGTCAGCTTATAGCAGTTTATCCCCATTGCTGGTCCTCCATGGGCTACACTGCCTTCAACAATATCTAGAGGAAGCTGGTTGCATCTCAGTGAACCATATGTACAAGCAGATATTTTCCCAAGCTTTGTGGGGTTTTTTGCATTTTTGGTGATTTTTGTTGGGTTTTTTTGTTTGTTTGTTCAATTGTTTTTGGTTTTGTTTGTTTGTTTTGGTTGTGGGTTTTTTGGTTTTGTTTTTTTTTGCAAAGGGGAAAAGGAGTTTGGTGGGTTTGGTTTGGGTTTTTTTGTGATGGGATAGAGTTTTGTGGGGAGTTTTGTTTGGTTTTTTGTTTGTTTACTTTGGATAGAAGTTCTTTTCTGATGCAAGTTTTTCTTTCAGAACTGAAAAGTCTCAGCCTACCTAGGTTTCATGGAGTAAGTCATGCAATGGTTCACTTTAAAGCTGAACAGTATGTATGGCATATTATTAATTCCCTTCCTACCACCCTCATCATCATCCTTGAAATTATAAAAACACATTTCAAGGGCAGGTCATTTTTAAAAATGCCAAGAATTGTCCAACCATTATAATGGGTCGTCAGGTCTCTTAATTCCTGAAAGTGATGAAAATTACAGAAGAGAAGAAACTGCCTCTATCTTCAGTTAAAAGACATTGAATCAGAATTACAGCCTGGAGATAGAATTTTACTAATGCATGTGGGTGAAAACAAATGACAAGAAGTTCTGATTTTCCTGACAATTTTAAGGTCCTGAGAACAAAGCTCAAGGTTCTGAATGAAAATAATTTATGTTAAAATACTTTAAACCAGTTAGAAACCATCAGAGTTGAATGTGCATTATACTCACAGCAGAGAAAACGGCAAAAACAATTCATTTCATTTCATTTGTAAAAATGAAGACAGAACATAAATCTGGTACTAAATGCAAAGTCTTTTTAGAGAATTTTATATCTATTCTTAAAGTTTTGGCCAATCATTCGAACATGAATTTCTGTGTGAAATCTGTTCAGATGGCCTGGTGTCCCATTTGCACACATAGCATCAAGTTATAAGAGTGCAAATATCCTCCCATGAAGAAATGTAAGCTAAATGGCACAAAGTCATTTAATATTTAAGGCTGAACTTTTACAGTATTTGTAATAATAACTACCAGGTACAGAAGTTCTCAGATGTTTTGCTGGTTTCATCACTGAATGTTTATATCAGACCCACTCAATAATTACATTTCTCTGAGAACAAAATAAATCAATCTCAAGTAGATATTTGAAGACATTTTTAAGACTACATTTTAATTTGTGTTGTTCAAGTAACATCCTATTTCGAAAATCTATTAGGAAAGTTTGCCTAGTCCATTGGACATTACTACCTTTCAGCACCTGGTTGACATTGGAGTGCATGGAGTAATTAAAAGGATATTCCACGTATTTTGTTCAGTCCAGCAGAAGAAATACAAAATTTTGTGAGCAATTCTGGCACTTTTCACTACACCACTTACTGAATGTTCTCAGTTCCAGTGAAATATTAAGGAATGAATCAAGGTGGATCAGTATTCGGGAGGGACACCAGAGAAATTGAAAGGTTTATATCCAGGTCTAAATGTTTTGGGACAATATCCTCCTGATCCACCCATCTTCTCCTCATCCACCCATCTCAAAAAGTCCCTAACATCTCTGCCTTCCTGACTCTGTTTTTCCCTCTGCATTAAATAAGTGCAGAAATCCTTCTTGAAGATGTAAAGATTGAGAGTGAAATCAGGGATTCTGATAGAACACCAAATAAGTAAAGTTGTGAGAGTCTTGAATTTGCACTATCTGCACCCCACCAAGTCTCCCAATCTCTTCTCCTTCACAAATAAAAAAAGTTTCTACTTTGCATCATCCTGAAAGGATTTATGTTTTATAGTCTTGCTTCATTTCATGGAAAAAAACCCTATTTCATAAAAGATAAAGGCATTTTTCAATTTGAAACTGTTTCAAACTGAAAAGTTAATATTTTAGTTTAAAAAGCAAGGAAACATATTTCACATTTTAAAAATTTTATCTACTTTACTCATTTTAAGTTCTTCTATTTACCAACTTTGCTTTAATGCATGTGCGTTCCTTCACTAAGCTTCACTACTAATAAATTTACTATCTGCAATTAATCCACTCCAATCAATTTTTCTCTTTTCTAAGACTATTGCCTCACAAATAAAAATATTTTCTTATATGTCTTCCTGTGTATAAATATGTATATTATGCAGCAGTTGATCCATATTTGTATATTCTAAATAAAAACTGGAAAAGCCCTGGTGCAGATCTCAATGGCAACTAACATTTCATGCTTTAAGTAACAATCCTTCCCTGTCATAGCTTTCACCTTATTACTCTTCACTCTTATTATTCACTCTTGATTATGATTTTCTATTCCTATGATCCAATTCACAGAAACCTGTAATTCCAACTCCCATATCAACAGTTCTTCTAAAAACGTGCTTATTGGATATGTTAAAACGTGACAAATATAGAACAGAAGCTCTACTGTTTTGATAAATATCCAGCCAGAAACAGTTTTCCTCAAAGTACACAAAATAGTAATAACTGAGAAAGTTCAAATTTCCCAAGCCAGGTAATTTCTGAATTGAATGAAATCAACGATTTGCTACAATGACTCCTGAAGCTTTACAAAAAAGTACACTATATGTTATAAACATCCAATCTGCCATAAAAAGTTCTCATTAAAATTCTAAATTTTTTTGTGTTATACATTCTAGCATAAAGTGATTAATTTGTCCATTGATAAAACATAATATTTACGTAAATAGAGCTAATGGTTGCATAGTACCATAATTCTACTACACACATTGATTACACAGCTATATAAACAAGCACATTTATCTAGATTAAACATCAAGGTTTCAGGAGCTGGCAAGCTTTAGGTTGTTAAGTTATTAGCATCCTTCTGTGACAGGAGAATTTTTGAAACAGCACACAAGTGTCAGGATATAATACAACAACTTGGCAGGGTTTTTTTCAACAATCTTTATTACTGATCAGCAAAATAGTGTGTAAGTATTGTGCAATTAATTAAAATAGCTACATTCTCTGAAATGGATGGTAGCTGTTCAAACAGTGTGATTTGTATAAGGAGAGACTTTATTTTTCCCAACACATATTTTTATAATCTTTTTTCTCAGTTTTCTTTCTCCTGCAGCAAAATCAGATTATATTCTCCTTCCTTCCTTTCTTGCCCTCTATTTTCCCAAAAATAAAGTAATATTAACTTATTGCAGAATATTAAATTATGAGGAATCACCAAGCTGTTTTTACTATCTGGCTACCTGCCAGATGAGCTGGTAGCAGGTAGTTTTACTATTTGGCTACCTACCACCGGGGCCAGAGTACTTCATTTCATGGGGCATTGGCCCTATGCAGCTTTGTAATCAGGGCCAGAAAATTTTCCATGTATAGGGTAGTTTACATTCAGAAAATTAAATGAAGACAGGTTAGTTGCGTCCAACTCAGAGACACTCACAATTAATGCAAGATACTGAAGTGCTAACTGCTGGGTAAAGGCCTTTTTCAAGAATAACCTTTTGGTAAGACATAGAAATGGCCAGCAAGGAACCCACAATATGCAAAATGAGCCAAGCACCACAATTTTAGAAGGTGCTGGTGCTCATCTCCTAGTCCAGTTCATCTGAGTGATGCCATTCAGCATCAGTCCAACTAGTATTTGACAAGGTGCTATAGACTAATGGACCAAAAGACACACTGCTCACAGTAGCCACTCTCCCGACACCAAAATGTTCATCAGAATGTTCTTAATCAGTCACCTAAGGGTGCTCAAAATTAGTTAAGTTGGGTCACTATTTAAACTGACCAAACCGTTTTTCCTGCTGAGATAAATGCCATCTGTATTCATCTGCGGACTGTGCAAGCCTGCAGCAGAGTAGCATAGTACAATCCAGTCTTTAGAATAATGCTTTAGTTTGGAGATTAGTGGAACCTCTGCACTCTGACTCCACTCCCAAGTCCTCTGATCCTACAGCAGAGGCACAGTAATTTCCTATGCTCAGCATGTGCAACCAATTTAATATTTGGTCAGCGTACTCTCCTGCCTGTGTAAGGTGAGACATACCTGCATATCTCTTGCCATTCCCAAAAAAACCAAACCAACAAACAAACTAAAAAAAAAATAAAAAAATAAAAAAATAAAAAAATAAAAAAAATTAAGTAACAACCCATACCTATTCTACTGAAAAAGTTGGGAATGAGGCAACATGAGCATGTAGTTATCATGTAGAAAATAACAAAAAGCAATGATGGCCATGTATGGGTGTGCAAACAGGAAACAGCATGGACTGGGAAGACAGCAGTGGACCGTGTTGAGAAATGGGCCAGAAAGTCCACATTCAATCTTTCTGACACAGAATGACTTTAAGTACAGTTTCAAAAACAATGACCCATTTTAACAAGTCAGCAGTCTCAAAAATTATAGCTGGTAATTAAAACTTTATTTTCAACTTTATCCTGTATTTTATAGGCTGACATGGCTCTCAGAAAAAGTTTAAGGGATTAGAACCTACTGTTGCATTCACATAGCTCCTGTGGAAACCTGCAGGCTTATGCACCAAAAAACTTACTTCTAATGTCATATTCACACAAAATGGCGGCATCTCTCTTACCTCTGGTTTAAACTGAATACCTCTAAACTATTATAAAAGTAGGCTCAGATTTGTGTAACTTTATATTGGTAAATAGTATGATGAGAGACACTAACACATAAAAACTGTTTCATCAAAAGGATTCACCGTTTACTGTCCTCCTCAGACAACACTACTTAGCTCTTGAAGGTCTTTTTAGCACCAA
Organism: Bombycilla garrulus; assembly: GCA_013400315.1. Lineage (NCBI taxonomy): Eukaryota > Metazoa > Chordata > Aves > Passeriformes > Bombycillidae > Bombycilla > Bombycilla garrulus. The sequence goes on from VXBU01010676.1 coordinate 74,563, forward strand.
ATTATGGACAAATTCTACATAATAGGTACATATTATAGTACAGGTGTAGCTCTTCAAGTTCATTTGAACTTGAACTGGAATCTATTTAATGGAATCTATTCAATGCTGGAATCTATTCAATGCTCAAAGACATTGCACTGCACAGTTTGTTTGAATTCAGAATCCTGTTAAAAATAACATTAGCTCGTACCTGTATGAATCCTTTTCACCTTTCTGATTAACATGGTTTTTTTTGTTCTGTTGTGGATTAAGTTGGCCACCAGAGATGACAATCCCCAAATGCAAATGCAAATGCAAATGCAGCTAAAGTGCCACATCAAAATTTAAGGTCATAGAAACTCATCTGCCTCATTTTGAAGATTGTTTTTTAGTCAGTTCTCCTACTTTGAGCAGAGTACAGATATATACAGATGGCAAAAGGGATAGGTCTTTGGTTCCTGGAAACCAAGTTTTAAGTTAGTGTGACGTGTTTGAAATTGCATGCAGAAGTCTTCATGGGACATCTGTTCAAAAACAGGAACAGTGATACTTCCCATACCAGATAATATTCTTTCAAATAGAAAATTCAATCTCATGGATTAGGAAGAAATGCCACAGACAGTATAGGACTCCTGAGTTTTTGCATCTCCAGACATGTATTTTTCCACACAGAAATCTTCCTGGAAAAACCTGAGGACTCTGCAAAGATGCTGTACAGATGCACAGGGCAGTGGGATGCCAGGACTCTCAGGTGTGGGCAGTGTAGATTGCCACAGCAGAGTGGGCACGCTGAGCCGTGCCCCTGGAGCCACGGCAACAAATATGGTGTGCCCTGGGGCAATGCCAACAAACATGCCATCCCCTGAGGCCACATCTTTGATTTTGTACATTTCTGTTCCGGGGCCCAGGGCTATGTGGGTGGAGCTACAGTTGTGTGGATGTGGCTATGTCACTGTTCTGTCATCCTTGCACATCATCATGGGGGGGTGTCTCCATGGGCGGTGATGCTCTCTGAGAGCGGCACCTTTTTGCTCTGTTTCTTCCTCAGGGAAGTTGCTGGGAGCAGCCCTGTGGACTCTGTTCTCGCCCCACTGCCCACCCATTTCCATACCCTCAAGTCCTTTGGGAGAGCACAGCTGAGTTGCAGATGCTGCTCTGAAGCAGCAAACCAAGTTGAAAGGAGCCAAGCCCAAGCCAAGATGAGAGAAGAGGAGCAGAGCTGTGCCCAAGGCAAGAAGCAAGGCTGAGTCGAGCCAAATACTGCCAACCACAGCCAAGCCCAGCCATCCAGGAGCAGGTGGTGCAGTGTGGACAGTCTGGATTGGGAAGGGGGTGGGGGGGGTGTTGTCAGTGACTGTTTTCTGTTGTCTTGGGCTCAGCAAGAGGGAACGCCACAGAAAGCATCCACCATCATGTCTGCATGACCCCAGCAGTCATGCAGGACTAAGTCAGGGAATGAACACCTTTTGTGTGTAAAACATCTTTGATTTTGTACATTTCTGTTATTAATATCGTCATTACTGTGCATTTCTGATTCGATTGATGTTTGTTTGTTTCCAGTAAATTGTTATCTCAACCAAACATATCTGCCTTTGTTCCTTTTGCTCTGGAGAGGGGCAGATGAAGATGAGAGGCTGATTTGGGGTTTAATTCCCATCTAGCGTTAAACCAGCACATACAGTATCTAAAAAATGCCAGGGAGAAGAATTGTGTTCAGGAAAAAGTGATATAACTAAGGAATATGGCACAAGAGAAGCTTTCACTGGGAGCATTTTGAGGGAAATAAGTAACATGCAACTCAGCTGAAGTGCAGGAATCATTAACTGGGTGCAGCCAAACACTATAAGGGTATTCCTTGTTTCCCTCAGTACTGTCTAGCCTTTTAAATTGATTTCTTGTCAGCAGACTGATTTTTATAGCAATTTCAGGTGCTCTTTTATAAGTAATATTACTGTTATTATAAGACTTTTGTACAGATGGATTGTATAGGCTGTCTACAATTTAGAATTCCATGTAGGTGATGTGCAAAATTGAGTTGGAGGAAGTTTTTTGAAAGGGTTTAATGGCTGTCAGCAAGTGAGTCATTGATCTTGAATGAGGACAGGTTTTCTTCAGCCTAACAGGTGTCTGTGTGCACTCCCCAGACATCCCTTGATAGAGATGTAAGTGAAGGCAGTGGGAAGTCTCAAGTCAGCAACTTTCATCAAAGTGTAAGCCACACTAACTAAAATGAGCTGGAAGTATGTTTTAGTAATCTGGTACTGCCCATGTGAAAGATGGCAACACACCAGTTCCTGAGCTCTTCCTTTTCTCTCTGTCAAGTGATCCAACAGTCCATTGATTTGATACCAACAACCCTGACTTTAGAGTATCTACCAGCACTGGGATGAAGTAGTTCCTGGTTATAGTGCTGTGCTGCAGTTCTTGGCAGTAAAAAGCACAACTGTGAGTGAAAGAACGGTCATGATGCTGCCCCTGACAAGGCAAGGATACATGCAGCAATACAGAGAATATGGGAACAGGCCAACCAGGACAGCATCACAGGATGGGAACACTGCCACTACAGCAGTCTGGAAAATGCTTAGCTTGCTGATAACTGCAACCCTGCAAGAAGCAGAGCAGAACATACTAAAGACAGCTTGTTCAAGAGTAAATGGCTTCCATTCCATTCAGAAATCCATGCACAGTCTTTTAAACAGGAACAGATTGTGGCAGACAATTAATTGACTCCGATCAGCAGTTTCCCTTTCAGCAGAAATAATTCCTCATGGTCCTGTGTATTGGTCAAAAGATAAAGATTTTGTGACACTTATAGGAAAAAAAAAAAAATAAAAAAACCCCCCCAAAGAAAAGGAAAAAAAAAGAAAAAAAAAAAAAGAACCAAAATAAAACATAACAACAGGAAGGAAAAAAAAAGAAGAGAAAAGAAAAGAAAAAACAACACAAAAAAACCCACCAAAAATAATAAAACAAAAACCAAAAATAACCCCAAAAACCACACCAAACCTGCTGGAAGTGTTCTGGTTTGGATAATATTGAAAAGACAAGGACCAGGTAAAAGAGATACTCATCTCTATTGTTCTGTTAATTAAGAAAGCAAGCACAAAATCCAGGGAAGGGCTGCTGACATCGTATTGAACAGGAAGTAAAAAGCAAAGCTACAAATGTACATTTAATAGCCACCTAAACATATGGAGAACACATAAAATGCTGGATAAATTGTATAATATGTTTTTTAAAGATGCTGTACTGCAGCTGGAAAGTAGTGGTCTAGCAGGGTTTAGTTCAGCACTGAAGACACCAGTGAGCAATGTTTGAGTCCCTCACACCTGAAGAGATGTGTGTGGGACCAGCCTCTTGGGAAATAACTAGCCTATCAGACTCTAAATATGCATGGGAAATTGAAACGCTGCTCAGGCATAAGAGTATTTTTGTGGTAAATGAGAGGAAGAAGGAAGCTTGTCAGATTAACCTACTGGTTTGGACATGTAGCTGAGACAGATTGAAAACCAAATCCCTCAACTAGGCACCATAACAGCCACTTCTGATCCTCTACAAGCTTAGTATTCAGGTCATCCATATCCAGGGCAAATGCTGTAGATTATGAAGCAGGAACAGTCCTGGGACAGGATAAAAAAACATTAGAGACTTTGATGGATAAACCCACCTCATCCTGGACAGCCTTATACATCACTGTACACAGATGCAGATTTATTGAAGGTCAAGGAGAAATTTATATTGAAAACTTCAAATAAGAACAACATGGCATTGAAGTGACCTAGTTTAGTTTTCCACAACATATCCTCTCTGTAAACAAGCCAAGAAATAAGAGGAGATCTGAAGTAAAACACCTGTGTAGATTCCATCAGTACTGTTTCCATTAGATTTTATCTTCCTGTGATTCCTGTTACATACCTGTTTTCTGCCAGGAGGTTTTCATGTGAGGTGTCCAAAACTGCTACTTCGCATCTTGGCATAGATAGGGTTAAGGTAAAGACAAGCCTGGCACAAATAAAAGTGTGATGGGGGAAAAAACAAACACAGTGAGGACAGACTGTCATTCAGGAGTCATCAAAAGGGGTTTAGATGGTTGCTCAGTTAAGTGACCAGCAGACAAATATTGTGTGAGCTAGACTTACCACCCAGGAAGCCTCTGAGCCATAGGGAACATTCAGACATACTGAATGCTGTAGTTGCTCTTCAAGACAGTCAGAAAATGTTGGGTGCAAACAGCTCTTCTGCTATGAAATATTTAGACAAAAGCACACATGGAGAAAGCACCACTTATATGAGCTCCAGAAAAAAACAAAAAAATCTGTACTCAAATTCAGCAAATGTCCTGGCACATTTCTTTAAGATTTCTTTTGTGTTCTTGCCCTAGCACTTCCTGCATGTGGCATCTTTCAGTTTCCATCACTTTAATCTTTTATCCAGGAAGGAAAATGTCATTCTAAACCATTTGGACTCAAAGTAGCTGCCAATGTTGCTGGTTTCAAAAAGTATAATAATTTTTGTTATGTTTAAGTGGAACTATTTCCTGAGAAAGAAATGGGGCATATCACAATGGGCACCTGGCACATCTGAGTTGTAGCACCTGCATATCAGTCTTATAACTCACTGCGAGAGGGAAGTTTATTTTTCAGTGGTGGAGAGGACATGTTTTCCATACCATTGTTGCTAGGGCTCTACCAAGCCCTGTGTGATGGTCAGGCTCCTTGTTGTGTTTCCTTGCTTAGCTAGGGCTTCCCAGCTGAGGGACTCACAACACACTATTGGAGATACCACTCTATCCTGTTTAAATGCTGTAGAAGAAGCAGAAGCTTCAAATAAAAACTCTAATTTGAAAAAAAAAAAAAAGCAAAAACAAGTTTCCAAAGCTCAAATATGTTTTTTCACCTTAAACCTGATCATTTGATGATCTTCTACCTCAAACAACTTCTGCAGATCCAAAGTCATGATTCAATGGCTTTTTTTATCAGCAGTCTTATTTTTGGAACCTAATTTTCTGGAATAGTCATCCTTCAAGAAGTTTTCAGTGAATCCTAGTGACTGAGCATCTGCAGATTTTCTTTACACCAGTCCTTCTTCTATGTCAAATCTTACCTAGAAATGGCAGCTGTTATAATGATCACATTTTTTTGTTTGGTTGGTTTTCGGTTTTTTGGGGGTTTTTGTTTGTTTGTTTGTTTGTTTTCTATAAGAAAAAGTCTTTTGCCTTTCCCATGCTGCTATGTTTTCCTGTATTCATCCCAGCAATAAAGTGGCAGTGCATCACGTGGATCCCTCTTGCCAAATCATCTCAACCCCAGCTGCTGTGGTTGTGACTCTAACAGCACACCGCTCTAATTTCTGGGGCTGGTCTGATGACAGCTTTGTCAATTTTTCTTAACAAAGACTCCCCAGTCACGCAGATCTCCCTATTTCTGATGGTGTGTATCTTCAGTCCTTTCCCTTTGGCTCAGCTTTCTGTCTGCAGATCCTTTTCCCTTCTGTTCTCATCATCTCTCACAGCCTTCTGCACCCTGGCCTCAGACTCCTCTCTGTCTCTACCCTTTCTTGTGTTTTGGGTCTGGGATTGTTTTTGGTGGGATATTTATTTATTTATTTGTTTGTTTGTTTGTTTGCATATGTTCTTGCCTTCTTCCTTTCCACTGTAATATTTTCTCTGATTCTTCAACAGATCTTTTCATCAGCTGTTGCCTTATCTTTTTTTCCTTATTGCAGCACTTCCCTCACTTCCCACCAAGGGACATGTCTCCCACAGAAAAGTTCCAACTTGTGATAGCACTCTCAGAGTCATGATTTAGATAGCCCAGGCAGTGATATTTATTTTAAAGTGCATTTCAGTTAATTCCCTTTAATAGCTGTTGAGCTAGGATTAGCCATTAGTCACTTGCATGCATCCATTAAATGTACAGCAATATACATTAAAATATTCAGATTTCTGGTGTTCTGGTGTCCCAGGACAATACTAGCTTACAGACTGAAGAATGCTTGCACACTGCTACAAGATTACATCATCAAGCTTTTTTTGGAGATGAGCATTTTCATGCCTCAATACTGAGTTTCATTTCATGATGGGCCAAATCTTCCTAGCTGTATTCTCTTGGTACCAGCATGTCAGTGTTTGCAAGAAGAGCACTTTGGATTCCAACACAAAACCAAATGCAATTCAACACTTTGCATTCCAGAAAAACAGTTTAGCGTTTGACACCATGATATGCATCAATAAACTCTAAATGTAACATGGACTTTCTCCACTTTTCCTTTCTATCTCACAATGGTGCAATTCTATTCTGTTTCTAAGGAAAAAGCACAGCAGAAAATTTGTCCAGATGTCCATAGATTTGATGCTGCATTTTGCCTAAAATTAGTGAAAATGTAATTATGCTAATTCAAAACCATAAAATTTTAAATGTTTCTCTATTTTATTTTGAAAATATCTAGTTTCATGCAAAAATCACTGAAATGTTACTGCCTTTTAGAGAAACATTTTTATTTTTTCGTAATAAGAAAATAGATCAATATTTCATCATAAACCACTCTAATTTTGAACAAGACCCCCAAGACAATTCTACAGTGCATCAGTAGGAAAAGGGAAAAATCCTCTTTGGCAAGAAAGGAGAAATCCTTAACTGCTGTTCTATCCAGACACTTGGGAACAGCTGAGCATGCATAGGACCCTTTTCCTGCAGGCCTCTTTATGAAATCAGAGACATAGGCCTTCACATCTGTGAGCAAACAGCTCCTTCTTCAGCTTCTGAGCCAGACAGTGCAGCTTTATCTTCCTTCACTGGTTTGTTTCTGCTGACTTCATCAAGGGTTAGCTGAGATACCTTCAGGCATCTGAGAGCCCTGTGTTGCCTAAGTGACTTTTGCAGAGATACGTGGCACAGCTGTCACTGATAATGGAGACATCTAATGCATGAGTAACTCATGGTGCAGTTTCCTAATTTTCCAGAGGTTTGATTTTGCCTCATCAGCCATCACAGGAGCTTTACTCTTGGGGGAATACACTCCTGGAAACTTGGAAACCAAGCTCCTTAAGAATCAGTATTAATTATTGAAAGTGTCTGTGCTGTCCACTTATTTTGTCCTTTAGGGCAAAGAAAGAGAAACAGAACAATGTAGGGAAGGAATTTCAGGCAAGGAACACCTCTTAGGATAGCTTAAGTAGGGCCAAGGAACAGACAGAGGCTTAATAGGGCCTCAGAATCCCAAGAGCTGTTGGATGGGGGAAGAGATTGGTTTGCACCTAGATGAAGGATAAGGGAAAGATGGAGATAGACCTGATTATAAATGGAATCAATTTAAAAATGGAAATCAGATACAGAACTCAATAAAAATTATGTCTCAACTTCATTACCTAGAACTTAACATATTAAACAACATGACAGAGTCTTTTCAGCTTCATAAATCTGTCTTGTGGAGTTCACACTAATACTTATAATGCAATTGCTATTGTTAAAAATGACCAGATAGTGTTGGTTTTCACATTTATGGATTAGCTTTTGCATGTTGTTGTTAATCATAGGTATTTATATATGGTATAAATTATAATGCCTTTTAGCTACTTTTTAATATAATATAATTTCTCAGCTTCAGCATGTATTGTTTTACTTATAGAAATAGTAGTGTAATGAATATAATATCTATGTATTGCTTACAGTAATAGTAGCGGGAGGAATAGGCTTTGACACAACATAAGAAGTGAAAAAGCTTTTGTGTAACTTAAAGAACTGTGTAAGATCATCCCTTAATTGATCAGCCCAAGTGATGACAGTGACAAAAGACAGAGCACTGGAGAGGATGGGAGTAAAACTCCTAATTTTTTTCTTATCAAGAAGAATAAATTCATGAGAAGAAATTAGATTTATTGATGCCACACAGATAAGCAAAGAAAACATTATTTTTATCAAGAAGAATGTAAAACAATATTAAATTCACAAGAAGAGATGAAATTTATTGGTGTTATACAAAGATAGGAAAACTTATATACAAAGAACCACTGTAACATCAAGAACTTTCAGGAATGTTTGAATAACGTATGGAATAATGAATATACATGTAATCCCAGCAATTTGCCTGTATATAGAGACCTGGATTTTAACTGTTTGCTGTGTTCTTTAACCGCTGTCAGAGGCACCCCAGCGATGGAAATACTGTCCTCTTCTTAANGTAGTGAGCTCCGTTTCTCACACTCTTGCAGAGTCATATTGCATTTTCCTCACTAACCAAAGCAATTCTCAGTAGCAACCTATCCATAATAAAAACATCAAGTCTCTATTTTCTTTTATAGATAACAAAACACATTATTTTTCCTATTCTGCATACTAGGTCAGCTGCTTTATAACAACATATCAACAGTGCTACTTATCTAGGGTTTCTTTTACATTCCTTTCTACCTTTTGCAAAACTGAAACATCTAGCACAGTTCTTCACCAGAGAAGAGAGGAATGGTGCCCATGCCACATAGTTCATATAACACCAAAACAAACCACATGGATTTCAATGTTAGATACAGTAACCTCTTTAACATCATTCATTACATAGGATCATCCCTTGTCAGAATTAAAATGTTCTAATGGCATGGGAACTTCCAAAAAACGTTAACTTTGGAACAGATTCTCCCTAGACAGAGGTGAGACATGAATCCCTGTAAGTCTGATTAGTCCTGTAGATATTTTTCTACAAACTTTATTAATTATGCACTTTAAAACAAAATTAGATCTGCAGCAATTCAATTTTAGTCAAAATGGGGTATGTCATTTCAAGAAGATGAAAAATCAGAGTTGACTTTACCCTTCTGTATTTCTGATTCAAACCAGTGGCTAAAAAGATAACCAGACTTTGTCTTGCTTTCCATATAGAAACAAACTATGTCAGAAATTTAAGCTCACTTACTCACTGACAGTTTCATCACATTGTATGTTCTCTAGAAAAGAACAGTTTCTCAAGAATGAGGAATCTGTTGTTGGATGGAAGAAAGAAAAGTTGCTTTTCTTGAACCAAAGCAATGATAAAAGATTTAGAAAGGAAGTCCTGATGTTCTCAGCAATGACATTTGGCTAAGAGAACTAATCCACTTCATTTCATTTTTCTATGGTTATCTGATGGTGCAGGGGATGAACTCTTCAAAGAGGACCTCACAGGGAAAATAATCTGAATTCAGACATCAATGAAAGAGGGAAATTCTCTTTATATAAGACAGTTCTGCAAGAATACCACTAACAAATCTAACTTCATTTGATATCAGGCATGTATCATGACAGCAATTTGGAAGACAGAATGATGCCTTTTACTGTATTTTTTTAGTTGCCCTTGAAGATTCAAGTAGCAGTGATATAGCTTTTAATTATTTTCATGTCTAATGGCAGTAAATTCAAGATTTATTTTAACAACAAAAATGTGTTAAAAAGCAACAAGAAAATAGAGTAGTTACTTGTGGAAGATATGTTAGAGTTCAGGATGTATCCACGGAGAATAGAAATAATTTTTAAAATGCAGAATTATGGTAATTGTGTCTTATTACCTGGTATGTGTTGTGCATGGTGAGTTATAAGTGCTTAAAAATGTGGATGGCCTGGAGCAGCTCCCATTACAAGAGTAAAACTAATCGAGAATGTACTGGTATAAATCACCGGAGAGACATACATATCGTCTCAAGAGTTTGAAAAATTGTGAGATACCCTTCTTCAGCATTCTTTCAAAAGAAACTGACATTTTCTACAATGACAGCCTTCTGAACAGGATACTTCCACTTCCAGCTATGTAGTAAGTTCAATGAGATCAGCCCAGCTTTGGATTTTAAAGAAAGAACTGGTGAGCCCAGAGATGGTTCTGTTCCACTGCACCCCCGTAGACCCTCCCCTGAATAGACAGACAAGTGCATACTGCAGGCAACACTAGATCTGCAGCTGTGCTCTCATCTGGGGAGTCATGACCCTATGTCAATCTGGAAACCACTTGACCATGTTATCAGATCAACAGGACAGAACTAATATATTTTGACTCTCAGCAGAGTTTATAATCTTAGCTTAAATACAGAATTCTGCAAATTTTGCTTTTCCAGGAGTGCAGCAGTGCAAGCTTGTGCTTGTGTCTCTGGCCACATACAAATATGTAAAACACTGCTGCATTTCACAGAGGTCACCTAAGGACAGAGCACCTCTGGCCACAAAGGTATGAGTCCATGTTTGCTAAAAGTTTACAATTCCTTTTTTCTCTGTGCTAGACGTTGCATCCTTTGGTTCATTGCAATTGCACTATTGCAGTTGCTCTACAACTTGCTCTTTGATTATATCTTTCATCTTTTTCAGAAAGGAAAACTATCACAGAAATCTTCATTTTTGCTTCAACAGATTGCTCTCTAGTTTTTGCACAAGTTTTTTTCTAGTATTTAAAATTACATCACACATTCAACATAGATGAAGGAAGAATTTCCCTGCCTTCTGAGGTACTCTCTTTGGCCATCTTGGAATTTTTTTCTTCCAAACCAGGAAAACATTTCTCAGTCTTAGTTTCTTCAGACCTATCAAAGCATTCTGTTGTGATTTTTACCACTGTCACACAGAGTACTGAATATCAGAGAGATGTCTTCTACCATCACGCATTGTATTGATATCATGATCCTCCTACAAGCTGGTTTTAATTTTCTGTAAAACATACTGCTGTACTAATTTATTTCAGGAATTTCCCTCAGTATTCTCTAAGCATCATGTATTTACAGGGGAAAAATACAGTTTAGTATCTTTTCATTGATTTATGTGCATTTACAATCTGCCACAAGCAGTAACTGGATAAACAGCATGTTTTTGAATTCTCTATGCTCTTTCAGTTTCTTGCACCAATATTAGCTAAATGCTTGTGGGACTTCTGAACCTGATTCACCTTATCTACAGGGGAAGAATGTGGCAAAGGAACTTGTTGCAGCTCTACAGACTCTGAGGTCTTCAGCTCTGAAACTGCTCTCTGGCCAATTGGCCAGCTGTCAGCAGAGAATAGGCAGAATGCTTTTAGAAGTAAGGCACGTCTGTCAACTTATTGTGCCCCACAGTGGAAATGCATCCAGCTGTTTATACAGAGCACCATACAAGAACATAACAGAGAATGCATCTTTCATTTTCAGTTGTCTGATGCAAATAGTACAAATACATGCATAAAAGTATCTTAAAGTATGTATTCATTTTTCATGTGAATACATTTCAGAAAATAAAAATATGTTGACATGCTCGCATGTTCTCTGAAATTAAGGCAGACAAAAGCAACTAATTAAGACTATCCACAAATCCTCTAAATTATTCTCTCCTTTCCTCTCTTTTCTCTTCTCTACTCTCTCATCTTCTTCTCCTTTCCCATCTACTACATCATTCTGAAAGATCTTAAGCCACCAACATTGCATTAAGAGAAACTCTGAAAAATGCATTTTGAAGTTTTAGCAAGAGCGCTGTTGTGAAAATTCATTTTCCATGAGCACTTTCTCTGTGAGAGTCTCCAGTTCACAGGGAGTGACTCCTCAGGGATTTCTCTTCTATATTTCTTGCACAAGTTCTCTCTCTAATTGTTCTGAGCACTAGTGTTTGCTATTGTATGAAACAGTTTTTTAGACAATAGGAAACTTGTTCTCAGAAATCTTTTCTAAACAGCTGCTCTCTTACTGGTCTATAGTGTCCAACTTTTCATCTTGTGTTTTGTTTCCCTGTGGATTTGCTTCTGAAATCCTGTAGATAATATCACATATACAAGTACTTTCCATGCTCCTACACAGAAAATTATAAATGTGATTCTGCTGTTTTCCAGAATTCTAAATTCTGCAGGAGACTAAAAAAATACTAAATAAATAAATACCTAAAAGTGTGTAAGATCATAAGTCAAATTAATGCTAATATTTCCACATGCAAAGAGAAAATAAATCTGCAGTCTCCTACAGAGTATGGAAATAGATACAATCAGAAAAAACAAGAAAATTTTTAGTTTTTCATTTTGTAGAAACATATTAATGATAGAAATTCTATTGATCTAATAGATATAAATGGGAAGGTTCTTTGCAAAGAGAGAAAACTTTCATGACGTTTTCTCTCTTTTGCTCTTATCATGAATGCCCTAAATATAGTCTGCCTTTAGTTACAGAAAGACACAAGCAAACAAGCATTCAAATGAAATGTTAATTTCCACAAGAAAATGACATTTGTAATTTAAATATAAGCTTTTCACATGAGGATTATTAACTGTGTTTTAATCTGCATTAGTCTACTTAAAATATCCAATTTCCTTTTTTCCTCCTGTGAGTCTACCAGTTTTTCTTTAGCCATTAGCAACAGTAATAACAATTAGCAACATCACTTCCAGCACACAGTAATTTCAGGCTTAAGTGAGTAGGCTTCATGTTTAATGAATCCAAACATAACTAGGAAGGCATGAAATAGAAATTCACAGAGGAATTGCAGCCTTTACATAAGAGAAGTCCACAGTAAATCTTACATCTCCAGTTCCTGGACTATTCAAACTCTACTAGACCCATAACTGTGAGGAAAACTAGCATGTAGTTTTCTGCACTTTTGTTTAACCCTGGGAGTAGTAGGAAATTTCTCAGCGGCCTTCACCCTGATTTACCAGTGGATACTTAATAGCACTCTCAGACAGGACACCATGATAGGTGCTCTCTGTTATAAGTTCCTTCTCCTATGTGTGCATGTTTGTTGGGTGAAAGTTGCAGGAATAGAAGCTCAGCAAATTATCACATACCAATAATGGTAATGGGGGTTCTAGTTGCTTGCATGGTTTGTTGCTTGTGTGAATCTTTGACCTCTGATCAGAGGTGCTCTGGTGACTGGCAGAAGTTATCAGAAGGGGTCTGTCTCCGGCTCGAACCCTCAACTACAGTAAAACTTCTTCAACAGGACAAATCTCACTAAGCTACATTTTATTAAACGGTAAGAGCCTGTTTCATTAGCCTGTTGGACATAAAGTGTAGCATATACTAAAGTAATTACAAAATGCATAAGAAATGTTCTGTACATTGTTCACAAAGATTTCAATAAAGCAAACCTTTATTTACACAGTAAGAAGTGTCAGTCACATATACGGTGCACCTAAAAACACCCAGAAAATAAATCTCTAAAATAATTCTGACTTCAAATTCCAAATAGATTCTTAACCACTTTTTCTGAGGAGCTTTTCCTTGTGCTGATCTCAAAATCTACTCTGTAATTTTCTTAAAACTATCTTTACAGACATCATCAAAGTCCGGGGTAATACTTAAAAGACTTTCCTTTGGAAATGTTATTATCAAATATAAAGATTTCTTTAATTTTTTTTGTCCAGTTTCTTACAGTATTTTAGGTCTATAAGTAAACCAATAGCCACAGGTGACTCTTGCTTGGCTATACAACGGTGTTTAAGAATCTGTTGCAACCACTGTCATACCAGCAAGGCCCAACCATTATGTCATACACACAACCAAAGCTTTCTGTCACAATAGTTACCATGTGTCCATAAACTGCAATTTTATATTTTAAGAAAAAGTTACTTCATTTTATAAGCCAAATTGGTTATTTACAGGACATAGGTTTCTTCTCTGTATTCCTAGAACTTCATAGTGTAAGCTCAGTCACTATGGCAATGTTTGAAGCAGTACAACTAGGCTGAGATCTACAGATTTGTATGTCTAAGTCTATGCTCCTAAGTTCATAATTAGGTATGAGGTATGAGTCCTTACCCCCTACTGTAGGATTTAAAATTCCCACACTCTATGTCCTTGGTAGGGAAACCTCTCAGGTGTTCTGTGCCAGGGCTAAAAATGAGACAAGCAGGACTCGCTGGCTTTGGTCTTCAGTTGTTTATGACTTTCTTATCAGTTCATTGCCTTGGACAGTAACAGGCTTTGCATATTTCAGTGACGTGTGCCAGCAAGACACAAAATGTCTGCTTTCAAGGATTCTTATACAGACATGCTACCCAATTAACTATTGCTACATATCTAAACCGTATTTTATTTTCATTCTACTGCCAATAACTATTTGTCAGCCACGTAACATCTGCATTGCGGCTCTGTCTAACCAATCACTCTGTGCCACCAACACTGCAGAAAATGGAGTAGATGAAGGAGAAACTGAGTCAACATTCAGAAGTCCTCCATCTTTGTCTTATCTACTACCATACTAGAAAAAATCCCAAAACCTAAATTTTCACCCTATGATAAACTACAATATTATCTACTTCACCTACAAAACTCAACTTCTCCCAAAGTCCTGGAAGCTTCTACCATGGCCAAAGACTAAAATCTGTGCTCTCCTGAGGAATAAAACATCTCAGGACTGGCACAAAAGGTATTCCTGTGCCCTGGATTCCAACATCTCCCTCTCCTGTTTCAACCAAAAACACTCCACAATGAATTGTGAAAGTTTTGGAGGTATATTTTTTGAACTGGCTAATTTTCCACGGGGAACCAACTTAACAAGTTGAGAATGGCTTC
>VXBU01010676.1:89032-122060 GCA_013400315.1 Bombycilla garrulus
CTATGATAAACTACAATATTATCTACTTCACCTACAAAACTCAACTTCTCCCAAAGTCCTGGAAGCTTCTACCATGGCCAAAGACTAAAATCTGTGCTCTCCTGAGGAATAAAACATCTCAGGACTGGCACAAAAGGTATTCCTGTGCCCTGGATTCCAACATCTCCCTCTCCTGTTTCAACCAAAAACACTCCACAATGAATTGTGAAAGTTTTGGAGGTATATTTTTTGAACTGGCTAATTTTCCACGGGGAACCAACCTAACAAGTTGAGAATGGCTTCCTTGACTTTGAGTGAGTTGCACAAATGTTCCAGACCTGCTGTTTTGGCCAGAGTCCCTCAAGTTGACTCATAGGCAAGACCGCACTGCTTAAGGCAATCAGTGAGTGACAAGGCACACGTATGACTGAGATGCATGCTCAATGGCCTTATCTCTCACAATAAATTCTGAACCACAACACTGAGGAATCTTACAACACAGCTCAGATATCTTTGCCTGGAATTCTGAAAACACTGAAAATCACAAAACAATAGAGAAACAACTTGGATAAAAGAGATGAATATGCAATTAGAAAAAGAAGGATCCTAAAATGACACGTGTCTTGTAAATAATTACACAAAAAATATTAAAATATGTGAAAAGTCGGCTATAAATACCATAATAATAACTTATCAATAATGTCTATTATAAAGATCTGTGAATTCAAGTCATAAGATCAAAATGCCAATAACAATTGTCTTAAAATGTTGAAACAACATTCTTCCAAACATTCATGTTTCTGTAACTATAAAATAAAACAAAGGAAACATTAAAGCAACTTATTAATGAAATCTAAAATAACTCAGATTAAACAACATTCAAAGTTGGCAGAAATTAATTTTTGACAAAAACAGAGCTTAACAAAAGAAACTCAGTACTAGTCAGCCCTAAAAGGATGTCAAATTAATTTCAATGAAACTCAGTGTTACCTCAATAGAACAAAAGGTACACTTAAGAAAAGTCTTAACAAACATTATTAATACCAAATATAATTTTGATGTACATAGAACTAAGAACAGGAAATAGCTTAAAATTAAAACCAGTTAAACTTAATTCTATCAATATTGAACCTTAACTTTACTTGATCTTTGTAATACTTAGTTCTAATTAAATTAGGCCTTACAAAATTATAAATGAATATCCAGCCCAGGTCATTCTGTGATTCTATGACATCCCATGTTTCTGTAAAGAAAAATCTTTCTCTAGCACTGCTGACATTATGCCTTTAAAAATTTTTCCTTTAAATGAGACTTTTCTTTTTTAATTTGAATTTTATTAAATTCTCTTCTTAGTAGTTGTGTTCTCATATAGGACTTGAGTAAGTGTATGGGCGAAATCAACAGGAATATCAGACTATGAGTTAAGAATCTTCTCACAAGGTTGTGCATTAACCCCTATGCTCAGAACAGCAATTCCTTTGAAAGCAAAAGGAAACAACCCCAGGGTTCATTCCACAAGTTAGTATGGGTTCATAACCACCATCAGAAGGACTTTTTGAATCTCATTAAAATTAGAAGAATTACTGAAATTTGCTTACAGAAAATGACCCTGGTGCTTTTCGAAGTACACAATAAAGAACCAGAGCCAACAAGAGTGGAAATGGCATTCTTTTAACAAGATGATTATTTAATATAAAACTTCCTCTGGGAAAATAGCAAGGCACTGCCAAGCCAACATTATGCAATCTCATTTGTGGGGTGCTTTTTTGAGTTGTTTTTTAGGGTATTTTTAATCCGTAAGACAGCCGTATCAAAACTGGATACATTTTGGAAAAGAAGCATCCACTGAGACTCCAAATTTCTATTGAAATTTACTATTTTTGACACCCTTACTTTTCTGAGTTTCCATCAATACCTATAAACTCTCACTTACTCTCATATCTCAGATACACTTTTCATATAAAATCTGTACTGATAAATGAGAAAGGGGGCATGAGGTCCTTGAGAAGGATCTGGGGAAATGAGGAGAGGTATGAGAACAAGATATTTCAGTGTCACATGATCATTTATGCTGTCTTTGAAGGCCTCTCTCTTCCAAACAAGAAGCAAAGTCAATGTAAGTTAAAGATATGCAATCCTACAACACATAAACTGAACATCCTTCAGAAAGTTCTTATTTATGAAACAGTTTTAGATCTTTCCACAGCACTAAAAAATCACAGACCTGGAGATGGTTTTGCCTGACAATTTGGGCATAAGTAATAATGAATTCTAATTATGTTAAAATTTCTAACTGCTATAAATACATAGCGGGTGGTCACGGATATCACACACTGACTCCCAGTTTGAAAATATTTAAGATTTTTCTAATCAAAATCCTAAGCTTTCTCCGCAGTTATTTCTTGAAAGACAAATCCCATTAAAGGAAATATTATTAAATTTGGCACAAATAGTGTAAAAACAATAGGAGAGTTTTGTCCAAAGTTGAAAATTATGCTAATGCTGGTTCATACTACCAAATGTAAATATTTTTTCTTTCCAAAAAGCTTAGGAAATAATAAATTCAATACATGAGGATAGATTATCCTAATGTCAATGACAGGGGAATAAACTAACCTTTTATTTCTAGTAATGCACATATGTGCGTGCACACATGCACAAATACACGCAGAGTAAGCCGAGCCTTTGCCTTGCCAGCTGAGCTTTGTGTCAGTCTGGCACAACAAAGTGGACTGACACATAACCAAACAAAGAACACCAGTAGATGAACAGAATTTCCAGGGAAAATTGGACTGAAATAATCATCAACAGAAGGGTCTGGCTGAGGAAAAGAGGATATTTAGGCTTTGTGTGGTTGCTGCCTTACAAAGTATCCAAAAGAACACTTTCTTCTGTTGAAACATGATTTAGATAAACACTGCTTTCATCCTCCTGCCACAGTCTGGCCTGCTCTGTGCATCACTGAGGATGGAACCATGGAGAACCAGCTCTTTGGAGGGCAGCTGCTGTGTGCCAATGTTTGAAATGGTAGCCAATGCTAAGAGCAATTTGATCATGGGTTCTCTAAATATCAGGCAGACACAGGATGTTTAAGATCTTGTTCCTAGATCTGTTTCTGAAACAAGTGTGTGCATCAGCTACAACAGAGTATTAAAGCACAAACATTATAGATGACTTATTTCTCGTAAGTCAAATGAAATTATTTTTCCATAAAATGAAAGTTACAAATTGTTTTTTCTAAATCTGAAGATATTTAATTATTTCCTAAGGCTGAGACTCATGAAATTGTTGACCAACCTGGTAACCTGGGGGGCTCTTTCACTACTTCTGTGTGCAACACAGAAATTAACATAATTTTTAAGCACTAAAACTGGAGCTTTTATTCCCCTTCTCAATGCTGTGATGGAACTGTTGACCATTAATTTAAAAACTACTGAAACTACTGGTTTTGGTGTAACCTAGACAAGGTAGATGAAAATATTGAGGAACAGATTGGCTCAAGTATGATAGGAAGCAGGGGGGTAGAAACCCTGCTTCTTACAAGTAACAAGTGTTGTCATTTGAGCAATAAATGCAAAAGTATCAGCTCTTTCTTTTTCCACACTCACTTGTTTTTTCTCATAGCATATGTGGATCCTACAGGAGAGAAATTTTCCCTTTTACAGATGACATTTGAAAATCTTGGACAAATCTTAAGTCCAATCTTAACGTGCTGCTGACTCCCCCCTCCATTCCCCCCGCCCGCCCCAGCTCTACTGCTGTCTACTAGTCTTTTTTGATAATTGCCAACTATCTTTTGTTAGAAATTAACTTCAGTGAAAACAAGGCCCAAAATGCATTAAAACTTTGTTGGGTCTTTGGAGACAGAAAAAAATAACTGATTGATATGGTCAATTCTTGAAAATGTTGCAAAAAGCATGAGGGTAAGGAACAAGCAAGCCATGCCCTTCCAGCTTTGAATTATTTTCTATTATTTTTGGTGGATGATGTCTTTCTTGTCCAAACAACCAGTAATTAAAGGCTTTTCTGCTGTTGTACAAGGGATCCAACTCCTGATCTCCTCATTTACATGCTTTAATAGAGGAGTTTTGCAACCCTGCAGGAATGCTGTCTCTTTGTATTATGGTGAAGGACAAAAACCTTCAGTGTTTTTATTGTCCTAACTTGGCTAGGATGTAGTAATTATGTTGTAACCACTATAAGGTAGCTAATCTCTTCTTAAATTTTTGCCATTAAATCTGCAGCTGCTGATCTCCAAAGACATTTGTTTCAATTCTCACACTAGGGAGTAGTCCCTGGACCACAAAAGCAAGCTCATACTAGTTTTATAAGTGTTCATCTGTTTACCCATGTAAAATCTTAAGCATCAGCATATCAAGGCTTCTTAAGGAGAAAAGGAGAAAAATTGCAACAAGATTTTGGAAAACTGTGCCATGGGCCTTTTAGCTTCTTTGAAATATTCAGGTTTAATTTTTGTTGAATCCTGAAGCAATTTTCCTTCCACAAAGAGAAGAAAACTTCTCCGAACTTGCAGAACTTCTGACACTCTTAACTACCTTTACTGTCCTCACACATCACTGTAACCACTATGAACCTAAATGATTTAACGTCATAAATCATCCTTTGCCCAAAAGAGATAATTGTTTTTGACTAAAAATGAAAAACATACTAAATATGTTAGTAAATGAAGTGGGAACCATGGAAGTTTTGTTGCAAATATTTCATACTGGCAACTATATATATAGTATGTGCACATAAATATACACACACAAAAGATAGATTTATATGCTTTTTGAACTTTAGCAACATAATTCTTCACCCCTAACTGTAGGTTCTCTTCTTAGGGACTAAACAGATTTACATATAACTATTTCTGTGGTTTAAAGTTTTACCTCAGGCCAAAAGCAAAATTATTGTAAGAAAGTGATCCACTTTAAGAAGTGTGTATACTTTAACATGATTAAATCACTGGATATCATTACATAAACTGTCCTAAAGAGAATATACTATCAGGTGCCATAATATTCAATGGGAACAAAATAAATACTTCATTAAAGCAGCCTTAGAAGGCCAAATTATTCAGCCTACAGCAGTGCTGTACCATAGTAGTAGCCAGAATGAAGCAGGAAATGAAGATCTGAGAGAAATTTGAGGGAAAAAATAAAAAATTTTGGCAAAACTAGGACAGAGAGAGAACATTTATGTTCTTTTAAAGAGCTGAAAGTTTCTAATACTATAGGGCAATATAAAATTTTTCAATACCATCCATCTGTTGCAGAAGCCTGTGATATCATAACTATCAACATTTTCAGAACTTCCTTTCAATATACAGTTACTTTCCCTCAGAGTCATTACTGACAAAAGCAATCACCAAATCTGGGTGCAAAATATTTAATTTGGTCTCTTGGTAGCATTTCACCTGAGTGGGAACCTCTTCCATAGTTCTGCCAAAATGACAGAAAAATAAAGAAAAGTTTTCTGGTACCAATCACAGGCCATGCTATCTCTTTCTTACAATTTTTGTGCAGTGGTTGGAGTGTAATAGCTTTTGGACACCTGTACATTGTGGTGCAAGATGTAGTACATTATTGTTTGTGACACCTTCAAACACCAATTTACTAGGCTGCAGATTGCTCTGAGCCCAATAAATCTTTACAAATCCATCTAGAGTGGCTGAGGAACATTTTCCTCCTCCCTCTTTCTCCCGTCCCTGTGGTAGAGCTGGTATTTTTTGTGCAGCCTTCTCCCTCAGATTCTGTCAGCCTGGGGTACTGCATATTTCTGTGGTGTAATGATGGAGAAAGGCTTAGAAAGCTGTTTCAGTTTTGTAACACAACAATTCATACTGAGAAAAATCAGTTATTTACATAGTTAAAATTAAGGAAGAGAAAGAGGTCATCTTATCAGCTAAGTATACTGTTACTATCTTATTTTAAACGCTGTGAAATAAAGCCAGTTCCTAAGGAGAGTTTGCTTTTATTCTCACTTCTTATTTTTTCACATGCAAAAGACTGTTGCAGGCAGCTGGATCTCTTTATTCTGTGTTATCTTTAAAGTCAAGTAAGATCAAGAGAGATGTTCTGTGTCTACACTCCCACCAAACAGTTCTCCAGCAAAATTTCAGTTTTTTGGAATCTTAAATTTGCATCTGCACTGCTGAGTTTATTGCACATTAATCTCATCCAGGCAGCAGGCAATTTTTGGGGACTAAACACAGTTTTCTGCTGCGGATAGGCACAATGCTGTACTAACCAAAGCCATAAACCCTGTATTATGGGGAAGGCAGGGAAGAGAGAGAAAAGGAAAAAAAAATCTCAATCACTATGAGATTCTCTGCACTTCCTAATCAGCTCAAGGAATTACTTTTGAGCATTTTTAACTCACAGGTGCAGAAACTGTATCATTCCCTTCTCTGCCTTTCTCTGTATGTTTGATTATTTTTATACTGCTCTCCCAGAAGTTATTGACAACATGCTGACAGTGGGGAATACACAGCACCTCACTCAGACACTCTGGGAGCGCATGTACAAGAATGTGTTTTCCACGTCACTCTCAGTGAATTTACAGCCCAATGTACTGAGAACAAACAGCAATCTGCTGCTCAACGTCAGAGAGCTCAAGATCTATCCTTGAGAGAAATGTCTTCAAAGCAATTTTAGGTTCCGCTTCAAGCAAGCAAATGATGAGAGCAAGCTGGCAAAAGGTGTGCAGAAACAGAAAGAACCAGTTGAACTACAGAAACCCTCTAGAGGGCAAAGTCGGTAGTCTGGCTCATTTACAAGACTGGGGAAGAAGGCAAGAGTGATTTCTTTAGCTTTCTTGACTTTTTTTACTTTTAGTTTGTTTAAGTAAGTATGGCTTTCAGGTCTGACTTGTACATCATCGTAATAAAAACAGCACCCTAAAATAACAACAAACAAACAAAACAAAAAAAACATTGAACAAAACCTCACGAGAATTGAAGGCAGTTTCAGTTCAAACTCTGTCTGTGAATGCTAGAAAGCTATTTCCTCACTAAACTTTGGACTGGTGGTACTACCAAAAGAGTAATTACTGTTCAAAGTCATGAATCCCAGCCTTTCCAGCTCTAATCTCCCAAAATCAACACATATCCCTGGCTAAAATTAATCCCTCTCCTTTCCATGTGCACATTAGTTGTGTTCACACAAATTAGTCAGCAAATCAGACTACAATCACTTTCAGCCACATAATGAGACCTGATTTTTCTTTAAAAAAAGCCAGATCCAAAAAGCTGCATTTTAAAGGTAAATTCAAGAGATTACCTCTGTTGAGATAGAAAGCATCAAGCATTCTTGTCAGTATTTGGTCAAGTTCCACCCAAATGTGAACAGCCAGTTCCAAGCCCAACTATACCTAAAAGTTCCTCCTCAGGGAAACTTCCTTCCAGGTTCAGTGCTGAAGCATTGGTGGACACTAGTCCAAATCCTGTTTACCATGAGTACTTTTCCCACACTGTACATAGAAGGACAGATATACAGTGAGGAGTAGAGAGACATTTCTTGGTTTGGGATCCCAAAGAAGGGCAAAATGCTAAATGGCCTCCTCCTTAACACTTGATTCTTTTCCTACCTTTCGAGTAGTGAGACAGCAAAAGTAAAATTAAAAATTGAAAGGTTTAGGAGATCTGGCATAACCAAGAGCATTTATCTGACGTGCAATGCAAACCTTAAAACTCCATATTTACAGGAAAGGTTGCTTTGTATGCATAGGAGTCCTAAAACCACCCTGATTTGGGAGTTAACTGATATTCCAGCAGCATGAACCTACATCCTCTTTAAGATCCAGCATAAGACTTCAGTCTTTTGGTCAACACAGCTGAGGGGTTTTGGAAAACATAGAGAAAGATGAGTTGCAACATTGTCAAACAGCTGCTGTTGAGAGAGGATGTTACAAGCACAAAAGGAAATAAAGAAAGGAAAGTCAGTTACAAAATTTAAAAGACAAAGAAAAAAAAGAGGGAGACATCAATGTATTTTCATTTTCTCTTTTTCTGCTCTGATTTTCCAACTCTCTCCCCCATTGCTGAACTCAGGTATCAATTTGTAACTCTAGCCCTGTGGGTTGAGTGATGGGTTCTCTCAACCCCTTTAGGCTGGGGCCAGGAGCAGATTTCTGTTCGGACTGTTCAAATTGATTTTTTGAACACAAAAGCAGTCTAGGGAAGGAAGGCACATGCTGTGCAGTGTAATTTAAGCAGACTGTATTGGAGGAAGAAAAAAATTCCTATCATATATAAAATTCTGACATTTCAGTATTTGTTTTTGTCCCAGATCTGAATGCAAAAGTTTAAATTTAGATATTTGTGGGAGATGCAAATTTCTTCTGTCCCCTCAAAGAATCATTTCAAAAAAAGAATCAGAGTATTTACTTTCAAAACTGTCAGAACATTCTAAAGTGATATATATGTATTCCTAGATTTATGGTTAAAAAGAGATTTAAAGAGTATCCAAACAAAACACTTGAAGGTTTTTCACTGAGAACTGTTAAAATGAAAAATCTCCATATTTCAAAGAACTGCTCTTTTGGATAAAAACTTCTTCCATTGAAACATTTTTGTCTCATTTTACCTAGATTTGCTTTCTACAGTTAACCAAACTGCAGTTAGGCAGAGATGAATTAGCATTCCTTGGGCAGCCTTGGTTTTATAATATATTTATAATACAGGACAAGGCCACCGGCGCCTGGGCTAGCACAGATAGGACACCGGCACCATGCCAGCTCTGCGGAACTGACTCAGTTTGGGGAGCACTGAAGGCAGAACCTTTTGAGCCACTTGCTCAACAGTGTAGAGTCTCTCACCAGCATCAGGAATCAGACAAAGGAGAAGAGGGGGATCACCTGCTGCGAGGTTTCAACAACATGGGTTTATTAAACTTGGAAGCTCACAGCAGGATTTGGTTATATCTTTAGGGCCAATTGGGGTAGGGGGGAGAAAAGGGGAGGTCACATGGACCAAGGGGGCATCAAAGATTAGGGGAATCCCCAGCAGGTGTTATGGTTTGGGATTGGTTCAGGACAAGACTGGCAGGGAAGGGTTGGGAATAAGGGTAGGGGTACAATGATAGACAGGGAAGGAGCAAAAACAAAGGGTGGGGATAAAATGAGGGACAGCTAGGGGGAGGATATAACTTAGGGACAAACTAACTTTAGGGAAAACCCAGGGGGAACATAGGAGCAAAACATTAAACATAGAACTGTAAAATATAAAAACCACCCCACTGCAAAACCTGGGGACCTCAAAACATATGAAGGAGATGTCAGAGCCTCCGTTGGCACTCAGCTGCATGGTGAGCATGATGCTTCATACCCAGGCTTCTCTCCAGACTCAGCTGAACAATTCCATCATCAGGAAACCCAGCCTAGTGCATGCTGGGGTTCTGTCCATACAGACAGCATTGACACCACTTGGTGACCTTGTCTGCAATTTGAGTCAGTCTGAGTCTGAGGGGAGATGCCAGATGTGACAAAATTAGATAGAGAAGTTTGTTCCCAACCTACTTTGTGCTTGTTTCCCATCCCTTATTGGCACAAAGCAAATCCAGAGCTACAGTTTTACAGAACCTCTGTATTAATTTGAATGACAAAGTGAGAAACAGTGGAAACATCATGTTTCTGAAATCTTGAGGGTTTAGGTAGGAAAGAATTCAAATGTCTCCTGTCACCTTCAAGATTTTTCAAGTCTGTCTTCCCTGAAGAAATTTCTTCTTTTGGAAGAAATCTTCCCTCATTCTTCTCCTTTCCATGGGATAGACTTAAAAAGTAAAGGAATCAAGGAGCTATTGCTCTCACCCTTTCCACAGAGAAGTTTTTGCCCTGGACCCTGTGGATTCTTTTTTCTCTCACAGTGTAATCATTACTCTTTAATAAGCTTTTGACATTAAAATAACATTAAGGATCATTACTCTTTCTTGCTCCCATCTATGGCTGAAAGCAGTCATCACAAGGACACACTCATTGTGGTGACAGCTGGATGTCATTCTCATCCCAGTGTGGGAATGAGATCTTATAAATTCCATAAAAGATGTTAATTATAGTTTAATATCTGTCCCAAGAAACATGGTGCTGACTCTGCCCATAATCCATTGGCCAAAAAAATTCCCTCTTTGCCCTCTGATATCTGTAGCATAAAGTCTTGTACAGTATCCACTTATACAAGGTCATCAGATTTCATCGAATCTACCAAATCCTAATCTACTAAATTGACATCAAACCAGATCGCCCTTGATTTCATGGTAGGCATATATTAGAGCAATATACAATAATGGAATGATAGTAGGAACATAGAGAAGAGAATTTCCTTGTTGGAAATTAGTATTCCCTCTTTAGGTAGAGCAGGGCAGCCATAGGAAAAATGCTTTTGCATCTTGCAAAAGATTGCTTTTGCACTAGAAAATTTCATCACGACTAGTGGAAACTTAATCATGGAAACAAAACCCAACACTTTCATCTTTTCTAATCCTCTTCCAGTGAGACATTCGTGTGATTTTCCAAAATGACAAAATTTTAAAAGGCTGATAGAAAATTCATTGCAATTGAAGGTGCTTGGACCTGCTGCAGTTGATGCTGCTTTTCTAGCAAAAAAACCCTTGGCAGTCCCAACTTCCAAGAGTTTTTCAAGTCTTCTGTACATATGATGGTTCCTCCACTCTATAGCCATCATAAAGGGTATGCTACTTACACACAGGTGAATCTTTGTAGGGGCAGAAATCTTGGCCCTGCTAAAGCTAATGGCACTGACTTTGAGGAATTTAGTCCAGTGAGTGTTTCACCCTGGATTTCTGTCATTCCTGTTACAGCCTGCCATTTTTTCATCACAGCTGCTGCAAGCAAGTGCTGTGTCCTTACCTAGCTGGGCTTTATGCTGTCATTCACTGAAAAGCTATATTAAATGTTCATTGTTAGGTTTTGATGTCTTCTTCCAAAAAATAAAACTAGTTTCTGTATGGAATAATTGGTGATAAAAAATCTTCAGTCAGAGTATTTAATTGCCTGGAGGCTGCAAACCAATTTCTCTCACAAAAAGCTGCTTGAAACCAAATCAGCCTGAAAAGATCTTTTCCTTTAAATTACAGTGGTGCTCAGTCTTTCTCAGATATTGTAGCTCAAGTGAATTACTGGAAAGAATGGATACTGAGAACAAAAGAAAAATTATTGGCAAGAATAGAGGCTGATAGGATTGAAATAAAAACCTTGCAGTGCAGGGGCCTGAGCATAACTGCATGTCTTTGCATATTTCCCCAAGGAAGAAGGTAACAAATAGTTTTGGCAGAAGGGAGACATTTTAAGGCAGCAAAATAAAAGGGTCATGTATCAAACCAAATTGTGTTAGCTTTGAGATTATTAAATCTTTACATGATCTTGTTTTCCTTTGCAAACCTTTTTCCTCTTTAAAGAACCTGAAGATTTGATGCCAAAGTTTCTTTCCTGATAATTATACACTGCATATTTTCTGCCTATTTCACTGTGTGTAAGATTATGTCTTCCCAAAAAACAAACTTCAATTTGAGGAAACATTAAGGTTGCACAGACTGTAAAATAAAACAAAAATATGAGATGTCATAATTCTGAGTGTTTGTGCTTCCTAAATTGAACTTCCCCACAAAAAAATATAGGAAATGGCTTTAAATTACATACTCACACATACCCAAAACCCTATAGTTTCTTTGTCTCATACATTGAACAAAATGTTTTCTACCAATGTGGTGCTTTAGCGTTTGCCTAAAATAATACAGAACAGGAATTACTTTGAAGAGGCATCTAGTATCTGGCCTACTGTGGGAATCAAACAAACTGATTTAAAAAACAACCTTCATGCAAAGAGGCAAAAAAGAACAATCACACTGAGAATGCAGCAAAGAAGTGAAGTGAAGCCATGAAAAAATAGAGACAAAGCACAGAAAGAAGAAGAAACAAAGGCTGGGGTAGGGATGTGATACAGAGATATCTATTTATTCACTTATGGGAACTGAGTGGGATTCAGAAGGCTCAAAAAATAGTCAACCGTTTAAGGATTGAAAAGAAATCTGGACTTGGCAAAAAAGAAGTAGAGTCTCCAAAAGTTGTTTTTTTCACATCTGCAACTTTCATTTACCCTTTTTTGTTGAAGCAGCATCAGCTGTCTACCCAGTATAAAACCCTAAACTGTTTCCCTCATGCTGAAGGTCTCCAGTTTACACAAACAGCCCAGTGATCACATAGCTCCCTATCTTTCTCCTTTTAAAATCTGCTGACAGAGTATATTAAGGCAGCAACACTTCACTGCTCTTAAATAAATCTCTGACAATTTTTCATTCGTTGTTTAAATTCCAGTATCCTACAGTCATGCAGAGAAATGTAAATCTCTTGCCAGTTCATTTAAGACAAGCACTAGAAGGAAAAAAAAAAAAGGCAATCCTTCACAAAAATAATATTCCACAAGGATTCCAAACAGAAGGAAAAACAAAATATGACAAAAATGATCCCCCAGAAAGTTTATGTCCTGAGGATCAGTTTTTCTATAACATAAATAAATGGATTTCTGTATCTCGTGACTGGTGATTCAGGACCCCAGTAGTCCAGTGTTATTTAAATAAAGGAACTATATACCAATCAAGAGTCTGAAATGCCACCCAGACCTTAACAGGTGTGAGCAGAGTACAATCTGCTTTATGTATTTAAAGAATTTTCTTCTACCACAGTTCATTATTCTTAGTGAATATAACACCCCAACAGTCAGTGATAGGAAAACCACAGGGAATGAAATTCTTCTAGGAGTGTATAGAGCAGCTGTGTCTAATGTCCTCATCAGACTTTCACACTGGAAGAGAACAACAGCTACCATATGGACAAATAAGGACCAATCTTCCAGACACCCTCTGTTCAATGGAAAATAATTTCCAGTAGGAAAGGCCCCCTCAGGATATCAGAAGACTAATCTGGCACTGTGTACATATGCCCAATTCAGCCATGCACAAAGTCATTGTGACAACTGGCATGACAAACCCAGGAAAACAAAACAATTAAGCTCTACAGTTGGGATCTCTCTCCGTGATGAGCAGAGCTGCAGTGGCGTTGCTGGCTCAGCTGCATGCTTTGGGCCCCTCCAGCCCACTGCCTCCTGCTTCCCTTTTTTACACACTTCCAGAAAGTGTTCCTGTCCTCTCTGTCTCCTCTGGGGGAGCACTTTCTTCATGGGAGGCTCGTGTCAAGACTTGACAGAAGATTGAAATGGTTTACATTTCTGTGCAAGATGTCCTGAGGAAAGCAGATAAGTACTGGAACGATACACAAGTAAAGGCACATAAGACAAAACTAGGGTACTGCTAAAGAGAAGGATGAATTGAAATAATCTCCTGATGTTGTTTTCTGTCTTCCTCAATTCTGGAAAAAAAAATTAAAAGAGAACATGAAGCAATTTTTTTCTATTTTAAACAAAGATTGATTTAAATCTGCTGTTCCTGACCAAGATCTTTTACTACTGCTTATTTCCCTAACTGGGGATGATCTGGGTTTAAATCTCTCCTTTAGCCAAGAGGAAAAAAAAATCCCTTATCACCCAGATGTGTGTTTTCATCTTCCTTCCTCTGGATGGTGCTTCATCTGATACAGAATAATTTCCATGCTTTTCATAAGCAACAGAGAGAGTCCTAGTTGTTGGTCCACTCATCCAGGAAGGAGAAGATAGGGTATATTTAATATTCTCAAAATACAGAGTACTTAATATTATTTTTTAAAAAACAGAGAGCAAATAATTGCCCAGTCTGGCATTTCCATTTATCTAGATACAGGATTATCCATTATATTCAACCACCAAGTGATGAAGACTACTTTTCAAAAGGGGATCCTCTAAAGACATTTCTCAGCCCTTTTTTATTTAGCTATACCTTAGTTTCACGGCGCATTGTAACTCATGCAGCATACTCATTTAACTTTTATTGAATTCAGGGAACAACATATTATGATTTTTGAAACACTTTTGTACAGCTTGGATGAATGTATTCAATAAATACCATTCAACCCTTAAATAGATACATAATATCCTTCTGCTATTTTCTGCAAAATAAGCCAGAATACATTTATCTGCATATAGTCTTTTCATTATCCACAGGTAACAACCTTACCCCTCTCACCTTCCCACTTCAAAGGATGGATTCAGTGATCCTGTTTCTCTCCACATCTTAATTTACTCCCATTCAAGATCTCTCTCTACATTAACAACTGTTATGCCAGTTCCTACATGTAGAGATGATGACAGAAAAACCAAGGCTTTTCAAAACATATCAGCCCCTACCCCTTAGGCCTTTAGACATGCAGTCAGTCATTGAGCCATCTCCAAATTCCTAAGTAGATCTCTTTCTCTCCAAAAATCCAAGAGCAAAATAGAATTAACCTCCCAAAATAGCAAATGAAGTCAGCTCAATTAACATTGTTAACAGACAAGCATTAGTGATAGTAATAGCAGAAGTGGAAAGTAACTACAGCATAAAGTCAAACTGGTGTTACTATCCACAGTACATTATTAGCAGTGCCTGTAATGGATGGCTCTTGAAAAAAAGGCATTAGGGGCCTTGATATTTGGGCAAGAGTAAAGCAGTGTCCAGTAGCCCACAAATGCTGTGCAATGAGGATCTGGGATTGATCATTGTGTTTGGGCAGGATAGGAGCAAACTGTTCAGAGACAGGAAAGTGACAGTGACACTAGTTATTCCGTTAATAAGAAACAGTACTTCAGAATTCTATGAATAAATATGGCCCAAATATAGCGTGAGAGTATTTATATCTGTATGCATGTATGTGTGTTGAGATATATAGCCAGAGAGAGAGACAGAAGGAGATGTATATATAGTGCACACACAGTATTTTTATATATTTTTTTTAATTTAGGAAATGAAGCAAGAAATATTAACAGGGATTAAGTCGGCTTAAGCAGTCTGAGTCAATGTCAGCCTGGTCTGACAATGAGCAGCGTGCTCACAGGCCACATGAAGAGCCTTTTCCAGTGTCCACAGTAGCTGTAGCACTATTTTGCATTTGGTTCTGTGTGCTGGCTACACAGCCATTGCCAGATGACCCTATGGCACAGCTCTCCCAAGAGCAAACCCATGCTCTAGGGAAAGAGCCCCTCCTCTGAGAAGCTTTACAAAAAGTGGAAATCCTAATCATCTCTACCTCCTGTGCATTCCGTTGTGAACTGGCACAGTAGCAGCCTTCTCACAGCACTGCAGCAACACAAGTGTGACAACCTCACAGGATGTACCAGCAGCCTCATAATGAAATAGGAATGGAAGCAGCAAGACAAGGACATCTTTTTGATGGTGATAGCAGGACTTCACTGGTCCTTTTTCTCTTGGTACTCTTATACCACAGGCTTACGTGGAACAACACAGATTTCCGTGAAAATAAGCTGAAATTATACAGCTACTTTCTCCTTCTGACAATCCTTTCATTTTTTCACCACAAACTGGATAGGTGTCATGCCAAGATATGGCCTAGAAAATGAAGCCTGGGCTAAGAATACATAGGAAAATGTGAAACGACAAGCTCATATTCAAACCTTGTTAAAGATCATTTCAGAAGCTAGGGCCAAGCTCTGACTTGGCCATGGTACTGGTCTGAATATATTCTGATCCTCCTCTTCATATCATATGAAAGATATCACCATTTAGTTCTTGCATGCTTCCCAAGATTGAAAACAAGAGTGACAAATTGAGCTCTGATGCCAGCAGATGTAACTCCATTTGTGCCAGTGAACTTTTAGTCATTTCCTCTACAGCTATGCTTGCCTCAATGAAGCTGTGGGAGTATGGGAGCTGACTGCAAAACATCATTTTACTCAAATAATACTTTTTATGGAACTCTGAGAATAAGTCTTATCACGCTGGTGGAGGCATTAAAGTGGTTTTGGAGTTTGGGTTATTTACATAACTTCAGAACATTGGATTTGGCTAGAATCACAAGAAGTTTTATGATCCATATCAGCTTATGTTGAAACAGCCCTTTAAATACTGCAGTTGGGAGTATTTCTATGACCTTACTCCATCATGTAGTTCTTAGTTGTATGCTTGTTCTGGTCTCCATTCAATCCTATTAAACAGGTCTTATTGCAACAACTTTTTGCTTAACTATAATTAATGTGATGAAGAAGTTGACTTTTCACTGTTTTCCTTATCTTTGTACCTATCAAGAATGTGCTTAGAGAGAAATAAAACCTAAAACAAAAGCCAACCACTAATACACTGAAGGTTTTATCTGAAAGAGAAGGAAGCCCTAGGGAACCAATTTAATACTTTTACTTTATCTTCTCATCCTGATAGGTTCTGGAAAGCATTATACTGTCTCTACACTTGGACTAAGCAGAGTGCATGAGAGAATACACTGGCAAGAGGAATAATCCTCTTGCACAGACATGGCTGACATGTAAGTTAATCACACTCAGCAGCCTTGTTAAAACACCATTATGCTATTGCCTTTTGATTTGAAAGCCTGCTTCTGACTGAAAGCAGACAAAACATCAGCAAAGCTATAGAGTAACATTTTTCCCCATCACCCAGGCACTTCGACTGCAATGTTCATTTGATACCTTAACAAAATATTACCTTGCTACACTTGGGCTATACTGAGCAAATACTTTTACTCACAAACCAAAGATAATAATTTTTCAGTAGGAGGATGCTTCTAAACTTTCAATGCAGTTGGTTCTCTCACTCACAGGCACTCAGTGTATTTTAAACAGACTTAAGAAACATCTCTTCTGTCATTAATTAAGAAATTGTCATCTTGCTACTCAAGTGCTTACTTTGTATTTTTTTTGCAATACAGTTCTTGTTTCATTTTTTGTGATCATCTGTGGAAAAAAAAATGCACCTAATTTCTTACCATTGCAGAAATACACTGTAGAAGTGACACATTTGCTTTCATGTGTTTTCTTCCAGGGGCTTATTATGGTTTTAGCTTTTGGTATTCTGCTGTCATATGAAGAAGTTACTGAATATTTGTGGTTATATGAAGGGTGGAGGATGGAATGGATGTTCTGCATACCTTGAATGCAGTTTCTACTATATATTGCCTGATATGGCCAGCTGATCTTTCCCAACACTATGCACCTGTGATGTAAAAACAAAAGGTTTAGTATATAAGTTGAGAGTATACAATCTAAAAAATATTTGTAATGAAAAGAAAGGAGGAAAAAAAAAAAACCTCAGAGAAGAAAATTCCAGAAAAAAATCTAAAAGAAAACCTGCTTGAGAGAAAATGTTGCAAAACTTAGCAGTTTGAACACAGTATTGCTATAAAG
Organism: Bombycilla garrulus; assembly: GCA_013400315.1. NCBI lineage: Eukaryota > Metazoa > Chordata > Aves > Passeriformes > Bombycillidae > Bombycilla > Bombycilla garrulus. The sequence goes on from VXBU01010676.1 coordinate 106,305, forward strand.
TGGTTATATGGCTCCCAGTTCAGAGCTGGCTTATGCCAGCCAGCTGACAGCATATTTTACAGCATGGAAAAAACCAATAAGATCAAATATTCACACTAAAACAAAATATGTCTTCTTTATCTGGGTGAAAATATAATCATGTCTTATAAATGTACTTGTTTAAATAATAGGAGAAGGGCATAAGACATATATAAAAGAAAAAGGCCAAGAATAGAACAGGAACAAATGACCAGTAAAGAGGTGCTTTCTGACCATTAGAGCAGTTGTATTTTCAAGCAATAACTATACATTGTGGATAAATATCTAAAGGAATTTTAAGATTCAGCCAATTAGTTTACAAATGATATATATGAACTATTTGCCTCTAATAGCAAGAAATAGGGCTTGATGAATACTGCAGTCCCCTTCCCATCCTGGGTCCTGTTCACTTCATCAAGCCTTCATATTTTAGTTGGGTGTTATTTTTGCAACTGTTCTGAGTCAGCCTTCTTGAAAATTTTGATTTATCCAGTCTTCAGGACAGAAAGACAGGAAGTGACTGATGACCTGCAGTTTATCCCTAGAAGGAAAGAACTTCAGTTCCTGCTGGGAAACTCCTTGATCTCAAGATTCTCTCTTTGAATGTATCGCTTTCTTTTCATCCCCTTTCATCTACAACTACATTGTATTCATCCATATTTCAATCCTGTCATCACTCATTCTCTCTACTGCTCTAACAAGATAGTAAGTCCTAATTTTTAAGTTGCCAACATAGTATATGCAGTACTTACCTTTAAAAAAAATTACTAATTAGAGTGCAGGGATAATTAAAACATGAATGAAATCCAGTACTTCTGTCTGAGCATCCTCTCTTACAGGTAACAGCCTGTCTAACATCTCTTTAAGGAATGTAGCAAGTTTCCAGAGGTCTAAAGTCAAATACATTGACTTAAAAAGTAGCTTTAGAGCAAACTGCAGAGCTCTGTACTTGGCAATTTAAATGACTGACCATTCACTTTATGAGCATTCTCAGCAATAAAATTCAGCCTGAACTTAATAATAGCACATTTTATGTGACAACGATGACAATTATAATCTATAGTTACCACAGTCATCCTTTGGTCTGGGGGAAGATGACACTATTAATTACACACACTTGCCATTTGTCAGACTTAACTTGGCAGGCGATTGAGCTCTGAACCATCTTCAGCTTGACTTCTACATTTTCCATTTTCTAATCCACTGGAACGAAGATAATTAGAACAGAGAAAAATGAGAGGCTTTCTTTTTCCTGACTTGTTTAAAGATGTACCAAACCTTGACTACATTAGTCGCATATTCAGTAACACCACAGTCACCATAAGGCTGTGCCACTTCAGTTAAGATGTTGGCATTTACTTCACAAAAACTATGCTCCAGAGGCACTGCATTTCTTATTCATTCTAATTTTCATTGGATTAAATGCAACATGGAAAGGCTCTCAGCCCATATGTAACTTTCACATAATTCTAAGGTTTCTTACTATTTATTTTCCAGGCTTGTTGACATTTCTAGCCTTCTAGGGGAACTAAAATACATTGACTATCTTTAAAATACTGTAAAAAGCATCTCTCTAAACTCTTTTTCAACTGAAAAGCAAATCATTAATTCCAAATTAGGAAAAAAATTTCTGTTTATGGTAATATCTAAATACTTGCTTGCTCTGTATGTAAGGATGCAATTTCATATAAGGATTCAGGGTCAAATTCTACAACAGAGACAAATTAAAGTAAATGCATTAATGTTTTCTTGAGCCAGTAGATTCATCTAAATAATCCTCCCAGTTAGTTTCCCCAGTACAGACCTACCTGTGGAAATGAAAAAAAAAAAAACAAACTCAAACCAACCAACTAAAAAACACCTAACAGACAGACATTGCTTGTTTTCCCCAACCAATCCAACTCTTCCCAAGTAGGCACTTAAAAGGAATAATTTCAAAACATTAGACTCAAGTCAAGAAATTTAGTGGTCTTGGGCTCACAACAAATAGTTAAAACAGAAAGGAGAAGGAACTAAAGCATTTTAAAGTTGAAAGACCTTCTTAAAAAATTGTTGTTCTTTGCCTTATACAAAGCTCCTCCAGTGCTGACAGCTACAGCAATAAACAGACAGAAAACCTGCTTCTGGGGCCACAATGCCTCAGGTGTTTGAGCTCCCCTGAAGTGTGGAGCAAGTTCACACTTCCTTCTCTCTGTCTATTTCACTGTCATGATATTCACCTGGCCCCACAGAAAGCAGGTTCAGAGGGAGTAATCCTAGCAGAACACCTTGCTCTCAGAAAGATTTACATGAAGGAGTTCTTGGGCAGATATCTCCTAACAATGTCATAAGAGAAGAAATCCATCAAAAGAGAATGAAAGATGACCTGTGATTTCTCTAGGCTCCTGTGGAAACAAAAGAAGTTTGGAGTGTTTCATGGGTAAAACACACACTTAAAACTCTTCTCAGTAGTATTCAGCCACATGAAATTCAGACACATGGTAAGGTTTTGCAAAACCTTGCAAATGTTTGCTCTTCAGCTCTGTAGACTGTTCTGCCAACAGACAATTCAAACATCAGTCCTAGAGAGTTGCCTGGCCATCATCTCAACTTCTAATACTGGTGTCTCGCAATTTCATATGTACCTACTTTAAAAAAAATCCAATTTTAGAGATGATGAAGTTTTCAGAGCCATTCTCTGTACGTAAAAAGATAAAAATATGGTTTGAACTGGTGACATTTAAAGAAATATTCTTTATGCTTAATAGGGTTTTTTAAGTACATACAGCAGTTTCAAGCATTCAATCACAACAACTATTTATTGCGGATTGCATCTTATTTCTGGATTTGAAGGTACAAGACTGCAGTACTGGATGCTATTTAGAAATAATTCAAGGCCTTAATATTTGATCTATGCTGTATGTCTTAAAATAATATTAAGTAAGTGTGTCAGGGGAATTGTTGTGGGGCAATAAACCAAAAAGTAATCATTAAAACTGAATAAATCCAATACTTAAGGCAGAACACTTTCAGAATAGTCAGATCCATAATCTCAAATGCTACTAAATATCCATTCTCAAATATTTACACTTAATAATCAGACTGCTTGGCAGAGCATTTTTAGAGTATTTAATAACATTTGTGGCTGTAAATCAAGTACACCAAAAATATTTTCTCCTATTTAATTTAAATCCCCAACTACAGGTCCTTCAGTCTTCTATTTGAGACTGTTCCTGTCAGCTTTGGCCATGAACTACCATTGTTCCACAGAGATACACAAAAAAGGCACGCCCACACAAACCTGTGTAGTACCACACAAAATTCCCTAGTAAGACAGACTGAGCAAGAAAAATTGCTGAAACATGCCTTTTATTGCTCAGCCAAGGAAAATCATAAAGCCCCAAAGTTATCAGCTCAGTTCCTAGCCATGTCCTAGTTAACAATCCCTCAGCATCCTCTGCAAGCAATACGTCTGTGGAGATTTTGTAAAGTTATTAGCAGTTCTGGAAAAGACCTTGTTAAAGTTATGTAACAAAGCAAAATGGATCTATGGGGAGATTTTCTTTCTCAGATTTTTTACACTTTTATTAGCATGCTTTTGAGGGGATTAAAAAACTAAGATGCATTAATATAGATAAACATATGCAGGCAAACAGACACGGATACAAACATCTTTTTGTTCATTTGTACCGTGGCACTAATAGTAACAGCAGCAATAAAAATTACAAAGTATTTAGAGTGAAGTTTTACTGCAGTTTGTACAAGTTCCAGTGTTGCTTTATTATCAGCAGAAACTGCCTTTCAAGCTAGAAAAAATTATGCCTTATTAAAAGAAGCAATATTTTGAAGTTTTGTGTTTTGCATTTCTCAGAAAAGTAATCATATTCAGCTGCGAGCTGGATTGAGGTTTTCAGGCACAAGCAGCTGCCCAGGTTCTGTGGCTGCCCTGTGCTGCAGCTGCCTGTGGACAACCTCTGTCCCTTGGGCTGAGGCTGCTCAGACCACACCTGGCTGCTTAGATCTCAGTCTGACACTGTCAGGCATCCCTTTCCCTGACACAGGAGATTGTATAATGAGGAAGTTTACATTCCTGCGTAATCTTTAGAAAAAAAAAAAATTTCTACATTACACTTATAGAGAGGGGCTTTCAGGAGCTTTAGATGTTTGGATTGCCATGCAGAGAAATATCCTAATGTCTATCTACATGCAGTTTCAATCCTGTCCATAAGTGGCTCAGGAAAATCCTTTATTTCCAGTTCACTTTCAAATACTTTGACCCTCTCTTGCTCCTTCGTGTTCCTTTTTTTTCATAGGAATAAATTGCAGCTGTTCCCTCTTGTCCTAAAACCAATTGCACAAGAGATGGGAACTCACATAAGAACAAGGAGCAATCTTCCTGCCAGCTGCAGCCTTATACACCCAAGCAATGTCCTTGTGTGTACAAAGTGCATCCACAGTCACCTGCAGCCACAGCATGACTGAGATCTATCTTCTGTATGTGGGATATCCTAATCTCTTCTATTTTATTCTTCTAAGCTAAGTATTTTCTAGTGTTCTTGGGGATGGAATTAAAAGACTTTTTATCTTTCTGCTCAGCGAGTGTTCAGTCAGTACCAGTTCACTTTTTAAAAAAAATCTGTCAAGTCCAGTGCTGCTGGATTTGTTTCACAGCCCCTTAACCTGCATTTAGCAGTCTTTGCAATGACACGGCATTCCTTACCAGACATTCTGCTGAGTAGATATTCATACATGTTGAAATCTAGAATCTAATACAAATATTTTGAGCAACATCACATAAGATCTGTGGATTTCTAGGTTCAGCAAATACAAGTTTAATACAGATCATACTCTGTTTTAAATAGAAAGTGCAATCTCAGAGAAAACTAAGTCAACATTTAAATGTACTCCTTGCAAGCATGTGTATTTGTCTCCCTAACTCCTCTGATGTCCTGATTTATTCAACATTTCCTTTACATTTGTTTATGTCCAGCTGACCTTTAGGTATTCCATTAAGCAAACCCAGGACTTTCCATTTGTTAGATGCATTATTGGCTCATTGCTCACAGTAAATTAACAGACCCACTTTTTTTCTTACAGGTTTCTGTACAAGTGCATGTAATGCTTGAACAGCAGTTAGGTCTTCTCTGCGAGCCCTCCGTTGTAGTGGCTCTTGTTCTATGTTTCTTATCCCAATAATCTACAATATTTTCAGATACAATATTTACCCAAGTGTTAGCTCCCCATTAATACTTCACAGCAGTTGCGCCAGTCTCCACTGAAGACATATGTTTTCCTCTATCAATTTCTGTATTTTGCCTCTACATAGAATTGTTCTTCACTCCACCAGACACTGCCAATATGCTTGCTGGTTGTATTAATTTTGCTGGTTCTGATTGCATATGCCTGAAAAACACTAATCTATCTTGCAGTTGGTTTATATTTTCCAGTTGTGGACATATATTTGTGTACATATAACTTTCCTATTTCATGTTCTTGTTATAACTTTATAACTTCACAGACACTTACTCATTAGTGTTTCTCTGATATATTTAGCTGACAATAACCCTAAACCTAACTCATGTTTCCTTAGTAAATGTCTACTGTATTTAGATTTTACTTTCTAGCCTTTTAAAGATTTTTTTTTTAATATTTCCATTATTCCAGGTTTGATAAATTGGTTTAGATCTTTGATTTCAATCAAAATCAAATCTCAATAATGAAATCTGTCAAAGTAGCATGATCTCATGATCTCATGCCTGATTTTCTAAGTTAATGCCAGTCAAGAACCTTCAAAAGAACTTTCCTGCCTTTTGCTGTTTTATTTGGAATCTATGTGTCAATTACCTTGCTTTTCTTGAGAATAAAGTGTTCTTCACTCTAATTCATCATGGCTTACATGCAGACAGTTTAAGATCTGTAGACCCATGTCCAGAATTAGGAGTGAAATGCTAACTTTTCTAAATCTTCTTCCTCAAAGAGTACATCTACCTGCATCTAGATAGCATATCCTTATTTTATGCTTTTCCAGGACTCTGCTACAGCATTCCAGCCGAAGGTGATTTTATTTTGAATTTTTTTTTAATGGTCCCACATCTCTTTTAATTTGCTTTCTCTCACTTCTGGGCTTTGCTCTGGTTATTTACTCTTTCCCAAGTATCATCTCTGGTGCTATGCAATATTTATGATTTCTAAGGAGCCTTTATCTTGACACACAGCGTAAAAAGCTATATACAAGTGTCTGCCACATGCCACTGATTTCAGCAGGCTGCTTGAGCAACCCTGACACACGCCACCACAGCCTGTTCAGCTCTTAAAAGGCAGTGACACATTCCCTTACACTGACAGCCTAAAGTTATCCTCTTCAGGACGTGATAGTTACTCAGAAAACTTGCTGAAGTCAACAAGGCACAATTGAACTGTACACACTGAAGCTTCTGGGAAACTGTCTGAGCACGAACGCTCCCAAAAATGGGTTTTGGAGAGAGTGGCTGATCAAGCTAGGAAGACAAGGCTAGGAGAATTCAGACTTTGTTGTTAGCAACATAAAAACAAATCCCCAAGTTACTTTCTTCCCTGCTTCTACTCCTCAGCTTTGAATTGAGATGCTAAGGAAGAAAAATTAACATCTACCTTCTCAAGTTGCTGCATTCTTGGGACCACTATTGAGAAGAAGTGTAAAACAAAAGAGGTAAAATTTGCCATATAAGACTTTTAATTTCTATTTTGTCTTTGCATCTATAGTAGTTTATAGTGTTACTTGAATAGATGTAAAGTTGCTTAATTAGGCAATTATAATAAGTCTGTGATAATTTTCTTCATAAAAGAAAGTGACAATGGAAAAATGACGAAGTGACAAAATGGAACAACAACTACTTTCACTAAAAATTGTCTTTCCAAGTCCTATAGTAAATATAAAAAACACAAAACAAAACAAAACAAAACAAAACAAAACAAAAAAAAAAAAAAAAAAAAACAGAAATATTATTTCACCCCAGGGAAAGCCTTGAGGTAAAAGCCNTCTTCATAAAAGAAAGTGACAATGGAAAAATGACGAAGTGACAAAATGGAACAACAACTACTTTCACTAAAAATTGTCTTTCCAAGTCCTATAGTAAATATAAAAAACACAAAAAAAAAAAAATCAAAACCAGAAATATTTCACCCCAGGGAAAGCCTTGAGGTAAAAGCCTGGACTATAACCCAATCAATTTTTATTAATTTTTATTCTCAGTTTGTATAGGAGTAGGGAAGTGAAGGGAGTTGATACATTCCTGATGGTAGACTTCAGGAAAGCAAAATAAGTTCTAAAGCAAATAAGGTGTAATTTGATTGTGAGGTGTACTTTGTCAGACAAAGCAGAAGATATTCAGACTTAGGCTTTCTCTGCGGTGTAAAGATGAGATGGTTAAGTGGATGAAGACAATGTCCCCGGAGTGAAGGTCTGAATATCTTAAGATTCACAACTGTTCTATTTTCATGTACTCCCTACATACATACAGTTGACTTCAATTTCTGAGGTTCTTTACTGTAGCTTGTCTTGGTCATCTCTGACCAGCTCCATAATTTAGTGAGCATTGAAGCCAAATTTGCAGTTTTACAGTTAACACTTCTTGTTCCACAACTGTGTTGGCCTCAGCCATTTTCATGCCTTTTACCATCTTCATTTAAAGAAGCATGGTCCAAAAGAGGTTCCCAAAGTTTGTCCAAAAGAGGTTCCCAAAGTTCATGGCTTTTGTTTTCATGGTTAAAAAACATTTTAAGGGAATTAGATGCCTAAATATTCTTTCAGATTATAGCATTCTCCTACCAAAAAGAATTTTAGATCTCTGAATGTAAAGATTTGCAGCTTCGTATTGTCCAGCAACTTGTCATACGTTTACTTACGAATATAAACCAGCATATTATTTATTTTTAAATGTCAAAAAGGACTTTGTTCCAAAACAACCAAATTCAAAGGAAATATTCCTTCTTCTTTCAGTTCTGCATTGGATTAGATACTGATATACTTTGTTAGGTTACACCCCACTGTTACATTCATTTACAACAGCAAGAGCATTGTTAATACACCACAGGGAAGATGCAACAGCTCACTGATACCAGAAGGGATTGTCCTGTAATTTTTAGCCAGAGTCCATGAGAGCACAAGCATCAGACAATAAAAGAAGCCTTGGTGATACAGGCACAGGACAATTCTGGATGACCTGGAGCAGTAAACACAAAGTACAATTGTTGTGGGAATGGTCAATGTGGGAGTGCCACCTTGGAAGTGGGGCAGAACCAGGTGCAGCATGCAGCCATGTCCAACACATGTGAAACCTCCAACACATGGTGGAACAGAGAAAGCAGAACAGGAAGGTCCATCACAGCCCTGAGAAGCCCAGGGATGATGGAGGAAAAGAAAAAAGGATCGCTGCCATTCTGGGTTTTCCCATTGTAGATGCAAAGCCTGATCTGCACCTCTGCCCTCCCACAACAATCCTCCTTCACCATTTTCTAGCCCCCACATTTTTTTCTGTTACAGCAACTGAATATAGAGTGCTTTCTTTTCCTATACAGCTGGATCAAATGGAACTGTGAGGAAAAACATGTCTGTCTTTTCTGCTCCAGCCTTCTCACACAGAAAGGTGATTGACACCTCAGCAATGAGCCAGGCTAAACTCAGGTACAGCAACTTCCTACTTCCCCCCCACACACAACACTTCCATTCCCACCCTCTCCTGTCCTCAATTCTCCTCAGCACTTTACTGCCCCAGCCTGTGTCAGCCCTGGTCTTAATTTTTCTCCCTTGGGAGTGGGCTTCAGCTCACCATCTCTGCAAAACCAGCCTAACAAGCTGAATTAGCTCAAGGGCCAGGTGCATGCCTGCAGCAGCACAAGCAAGAGGAAGGGAAGGGACTGAAGGGAGGAAGTGACAAGGTGAGGAAGAGCAGGATCACCACTCTCTGTTGCAAACAGCTGTTAGGTCAGCGCAGTCCTTTTCAGTCATTCCAATACTCTTGGCACTGAATCCTCCTGACAGCTTCCCAGCACTAAACATATCACTCCTTGTCACTTTGTTGCAGCAATAAGTATTTAGGGAATTTGATATACAATAAGAAGCTTATTTTTGTAACAGCAAACTTTCAGATATACAGAAAGAAAGAATGTTTTTCACCAAGCTTTTACACCAATTATGATTTAAAAAATTCAATTAGAAAACTTTGACAAAATATTTGAGATGATAACACAAAAAGCGTTAAAGTAATTCAAAGCTGTACTTCAAGGGTGAGGGATTTTTTTTTTTTCAAAATAATGTATAATTTTTGGAATTTCTCCTATTAGACCTCAAAACTACAAGCTGTTTCAGCTGCATCTGTAGTAAGTGTCACATTGTAGCACCCATATCACTCAAAGGGTTTTTTTAAAGGTTTTTGTAACAACTACCCAATTTACTTATTAAATATTGATGCCTATATGGTCACAAGCCTTGGCCATTTGCCTTGGATCTAGAAATCCAGTTTTAAATGTATGAGTTCTCTAAGGCTAGAGATCTATCTGCCTCTACACACTAGCCACTACCATTAAGAAATGCCCAGTCCATTACATGGAGAAGAATATATTCTATTGGATAGTATCTATTGCAGCTTAATCCAATTAATCTTAGTTAGTGATTTAGGTCCTAGTTGTGTCTTAAGGATGCGTCTTTTCTGAGGCAGACATATTAATATAGGACCTAGAGACTTTATAGTAGAATTGTTCTATTTATAAGGGAAAACTAAAAGTTGGTCTCTTGCCCTGAACAGATGGGCAGATGTGAGCTGGTTTTAGGCTGGTATTTGCTAGGATTTTGAAAAACCATAGGGAACAACATGAGCCATCGCATTGGAATAGTAAATGCATAGTTGAAAACAGCTGTAACCTCAAGGAGCACAGACCTGCCTAATTGTGAGAATGTGGGAAAGAAAGCCTGTCTAACAAGAGATTCCAGCAACATTCCACGACAAACAGGCCAGAGATATCTGGGTGACACTCTAGGTTTTAGTTAGCCTTTTAAGGAGCAGGGATTGGGCTAGATGATCCTTATGGGTCCCTTGCAACATGAGCTATTCTATGATTTTGTACATCATAAAGGTTCAATGTCAGAATAAACTAGGGAGCTAATTACTCCTTCTTGGGAAAACTGCCACCTCGTCAGCTGGTGTATGGCCATTATGCCAAGACATTTCTTCCCACAGATGTGAAAGCAGAGTTATGCTGAGTCGGGAAATTAAATGCTGGAGGAAATATGGAGCCAGACCTAGGTGCTTCTACAATAGGACAGGGCTCACCTGCTACTTAGAACCTTTCTGTGGGTCAGGTAGCATGTATCTGATCTTAATTTTTACAGACTTTGACACAATAACATGGAGGATATAGATGCTTGGTATCTAAGCTTATTACGTCATCATGTGTTTGGAAGAATCTTCTAAAATTAAGGATTCACACCTTTATAACAGAGAGACAGTTAACTCTGTGTTTTGGAAACCCAAGTAATTGATTTATACTGCAGTTCTGTATGGCTATTAGCTAGCAGAAACAAGGAGTCTCACAAATTACTTATCTTGTGTATTGAGAAGTCACCTCAACAGACTGTCCCAGCTGTAACTCCCTATGCTAACTGCAAAACAATTTAAAGGTGCTAGGACAGCTTAAGTAAATAAGTTCCTTTCTGCCACCACTTGGAAGTGATTTCTTTTTTAATTCAGACAAAAAAATATGACAAAGCTGTTGGCTCTGGGAATTGAATTGCCTTCATGGTGGATTGAACATACTGCATGAAGCTGATTAAAATATAAAAATGCAGGGAAGAAAGCTGTTTTGTGTCTAAAAGAACATGAAGTTTTGGAAGTCTTTATTTGTTTTCCTTTTAATCTTAGCTGAAATCTGTGTGATCGATCAAATTTTGATAATCAATTCAGTTTTGCTCTCTGGCTAATAGTTCTATGGGGTATTCATTAGACATATCCATACAACTTGTTTTCCTTGAATGTGTATAATATGAATGAAAGCCTGAAAGCTGCAGCTTTTTAACTTTTGAGTGATTGATATATATATTTCATCCACATTACTGGCAGAAGACAAAATTCTGACAGATTTATCTGCAACTTGCAAAGAGGATGCAGTCTGTAAAAAGGTCCTTCAACATTCATATTTAAAGGTATTTAAAGTTGCCTGTAAATTTAGGGTGCTGGTAGGAGGGCATGTGGGAGGAATGTCGTTCTAGATATGAAAAGCTTAATCAAAGTCTTTGGACTCTTACTGCTGCAAATAAGAAATGTTTAGAAGTTCAGTCTGTTCTTTAGGCTCTCATTATTGAGACATTTGGTTAAATGTTTTCCTTTCACTTGAAATAGAGAGGGAGAGGAAGAGAGGAGGTGGGGGATAGGGTGTATTTTGTAGCTCTGAATTTCTAAGTTATTTAGTTTAGTAAATGGATGCTAAACTGAAATGTTCAGTAATTTCCATTCTCTTCAGATTAAGAATTCTGTCTGGGCTGAGATATCATATTCACAGATGCCTCAGCACAGATTAGAAATGAAATAAAAATAGGTGGGAGAGCAGAAAACTCTTTTTGTAAATGGGGAATCACACTCTGCTTCATACCCCAATGTAACAACTGGTTATACAGGAAGAGTCCCTTAACATATTTTTAAATAAATAGTGGATACATAATACATTCAGAAGAGGGAAATAATTTGGTTTTATCTCTTTCAGTACAGCACAAACAATTTCACATACAGCCTTTGAGACTGTGGACTCCGAGAGAATTTTTAGAATTTAGCCCTTAAAATTTCCTCAGCATTGTGTTTTAGCAAGAAGACTGCTGTAGATAAAGAAGCTGTTTTCTCCTTCTAAAAGAATTATTCTTTTCCAAAGAAAATCAGAGCTTGGACTATTCCCCACTACCATGTATTTTTTTCTATTTTGGGGAAAGATACCATTTGTGTTGGCTGAGCCCCAAGAACATCACAACCAGCCTGGCTGTGGAGCAACTATCTAGATTAGGATAAATTGAACCCTTACCACCTATACAAACCCAAGAGTTTCTGCTCCCACTGAACTCATCAGGAAGGAAAAACAGCACTGAGCACATCTGCTCCTGCGAGGTCCTGGTTTCCCTGTGAGCAGAATGACACTAAAAGGCCATAGAAAGAAGCTGCAGACCTGAGGAGAAGGAAAGGAGACAACAACAGAGGTACAACATAGCCAGGGTGTCCTGAGAACAGGGACAGGGTTTTCTGGGGTCTCATTTCCAGTGGCCTTAACCCTGCAGGCTCTGCCTGTCATGAGCAGGGAGGAGCTCAAGCAATTAAAGGCATCAGCATGCCCTGTGAATCTTGTCAGATGTTCTGCTATGTCCTGTCCATCCAAAAAGGAGTTGTGCCAGATGGCGAGTGATCCTTTCACAGCCCTGCTGAATATCTTATGTCTTGTACAGTAACCTTACACAGGTTTTGTGAAAGTATCACTTATGGTGGATAACCTCTTCAAAAGCCCACTGGATTTTGGCTCCTGACACCCTTGTACCTCTGTGGTTTCTGCAACACCATGACAAAACATGACTTGAAACACATATTTTTCAGCAGGATTCAATCTAGTGTATTGAGCACCACACAGTGCTCACAGCAGCTTGCAATATAGGGCTAATACACAAGCTATTCAATTCTTTTCACTTTAAAAAACATTATATCTCCAGTGGTCAGAAGACTGAAATGACTCAGCTTCCCTGTTTAGTCCAGAGACCTTTCATTCATATAAAATATATTAATAAGGTTCAAACGCCCAGTTTTCTCAAAATGAAACATTATATCTATAAAAATCATACTTTTAAAATAGGATTTCACTCTTTCAAGGGGCATCAAACACTATTTCAAAAATATAATGATTATGGGAGTTATCCTGGCACCATAAATGACTAGACAAGACTTCTTTCTTACTTTGGAGAGAAGGAGTTTAAAAGAATCAAGAGCTAAGCACTCACAGTAATACCGAAATAATAAATAATCTCTTATTTTTAGCCGCAGTCTAACATTTAAAATTCAGCATTTTGCAGTACATTACAAATTACTCCTGTTTCAAGCTTGTGTGTGGGAGTAAGGGGAAGTGGTCTTTCATCTGCCACACTTCCTTGCTAAGTGCTGACTTTTTAGTAACAACCAATGGAACCACCATCATGCATGGTCTGCGTTTCACTCCTCCAACCTCAGAAGTACAGCAAACCATATGTTACTTCTTGGGAAGTGCTGATGTGTATGCAAATATGTCTGTGTGACAGTCAGTGCAGGAGTGTGTGTATATGCATGTATGTATTTAAACACCATTAACTTTTTAACTCTGATACTTTCCCTTTCTAATCCTAGCCCAATTAAGACAAAAAAAAAAAGTTCTTATTAGTAAAATGCAGGCATTTATTTCTAAGCTTTCAATGTCAAATTGCTTGACTGGCTACCCTGCCTAGGGCATGCAGCATGATGAGTACCCCAACTGACAAACATTAAAGTGGCTTTTCTGGGACCTTCTAGAATGCTCCTATATAGGGGTGGCTGTTCTTCAATGTACCATTCTCCACATCTGGAAATGTACTATCCCCACCACCATATGGTGTGACCTTTGACAACACTCTCATGTTCCAACGTCCTCAGGCACAGCCTCCCTATTCAAAATTTTCACAGAATAGGTGTAAGGAGTTAATGAGAGCCCAGTTGCCTGCCTCAGGCACTGCCAAAGCCACAGAATGAACTTGGCATAAGATAAGTTATCACAGCAGGAGCTTGAGGTAAGCAGAGAAGGGAGGAATTTGCAACAGGGGGCACTGATTCCAGGCCTGGCAGAGGTAAGCTCTGCTTAGCACATCTTTGTTAACACATCCAAACAATAATTCTCACCATGATAAACTCTGTGAAAGGAAGCAACTGCTCATACACAAATCACTGGTCAAACAAAGACCACCCCAAGTAATCTTTGGTCACATCCGTGACTGCCAACAACCCCCAAAGTGCTCCCAGACTGATTTCTGGGGCCTTCCACCAAAGGACTGATCCACAGTCTTGCCCCGGACAGTGTAAAACTCCCCACCCAGGGGAGGTATCTGGGCATTCCCTCCTCAACCTGAACCCATTGAACTCTTTGTTTTATGGGCTTCCTTCAGCCCAAGGGATCAAGTGACCACTGCTTTGGCAAACAGGCATCAAAGTTGCAACAATCTAGTCTCATTCTTGCATCCATGGGTGGTGATATCTTGCTTCTCCACTGTCTGCTTTTATCCTGTCTTTTTCTTCCGTTTCCTTATATTTTTTCTTAAGTGATCTTTATACTTTCATGTTGCTAAACTACTAAAGATAATAATAATCAAACTGGTTACATACCTCCTTTCCATTGCTACAAAGTTGTTTTAAAGTAAACCTGCTGTTTACATGTATGTTTATAAACACGGATCATTTAGTGTCATTTCATTCTAATCCAGCCCAAGAAATCTATTAACAAGAATTTCAGCTGCCTTCAGGGGCAGGTTGTAACAATAAGGAAGACATACATTTCCAGTACTATGTTTCTTGCCAAAAATACAAGAATATTCTGGGATAGCTTGTCCTCAGAGAAAACTACTTTTCGTTACAGGCAGAGTATAGAGTGAATATGCCAGGATGTCTCAATCCATCAGCTGGGTGAGAAGAGAGTTTACTTGGTCTAGAAGGTTATATGTAGCTGTGCTGCTAGTGCCAGACAGATGTCAAAGAACCAACGAAATCTGAAATCAGTGAGGTTGAGGAGAAATGGTTGGAGAGACAAAAAGAAGCACTTGGTCCCACAGTTAATGCCACAATGGGCTTTCAACAATGGGAAAATAAGTATTATTTCAAGGCAGATCATTGATCTATGCAAACCAGGATTACCTCTCACACTTTCAAAGTTTCCTCCAAAGGCTGGCCAGCCTCTGCCACCCAATCCTCTTCCCAGTATGCATAATTGCTGGACTAGGGATGTTAGAGAGACATCACTAATTTTACTTCTAGTATCTACTTAAGGACCTGTTGTCCATGATTTTTTTCTCATTCTTTTTTTTTTTTTTTTTTTTTTTTTTTTTTGGAAACNGCCTTAGGGATCTGTTGATACTTGTCTATCTCCACAGTCTCCTGCAAACTGCACAACATCTAGTTGGAGGCCAGACACCAACTATGTACACGAGGGACCAATACTAGCACCAATATTGGTTAATATATTTGTTAGTGATCTGGATACCACACTCTCAGCAGTTTTGCAGATGATAAAGCTGGGAGGAGTGGTCAATATACCATATGGCTTTGCTGCCATTTAGAGACACCTTGACAGGCAGAAAATGCAAACTTCTGCGCCTGGAGAAAAATCCCCCAGTATATGTTGGGGGCCACTCAGCTGGAAAATATCTTGTCAGAAAAAGACCTGGGGATCCTGGCAACACTAACCTGAACATGAGCCAGGACTGTGCCCTTGCAGCAACAGCTTCCTGGGCTGCATTAAGAATAACTTTGCCAGCAGGTTAAAAGCGGTTGTCCTCCTCTCAGCACTGGTGAGACACACTTGGAGTGCTGTGTCCAGTTTTGGGCTACCTGTGCAAAAGGGACATGGACATACTGGAGCAAGTGCAGCCAGGGATCATGCAGATGACTGAGACTGGAGCATCTCTCATACAAGGAGAAGCTGACGGACCTGGGCTTATTGAACAGAAGGCTTTTGTTGGGGGGGGGTGCCTTCGCCACCGACAAG
>VXBU01010676.1:122081-202355 GCA_013400315.1 Bombycilla garrulus
CGGTCTTTTGGGGGGGGGGGGGGTCTTCACCATCGGAAAAAATACCTGACACTGCTAAGTAAAGATGGTGGAGCCAGAATTTTCTCACCGGTTCCCAGTAACAGGGCAAGAGGCACAAACTGAAACAAAAGAAGTTACATACAGGCATAAGAAAAAAGGATTTTAGTATGAGGGTGATCAAGCACTGGCATGTGTTGCCCAGAGAATTTGTAGACTCCATGTACATAATGAACCCATATGGGCACAGCCCTGAGCATCTGGCTCCAGCTGACCCTGCTCTGAGCTGGGAGGTTGAGCTAGATGATCTGTAGATCTTCCAACCTTAGCAATTTGGTGAGATACTACTCTGTATTTGTAAAGTGTGCAAATCAAGTGTTTGGAGAAGTGCTTTCTTCATTTGTTACTGATCTACAGGTTTTGTTGAGTACAGCCTAAATACGGCCATGTGAAATTTGGTGAAAAAATGGTTCTGTATTCCCTGTATTCGTTCCCTTCATGGAAACTCCTAGATTTTCAGTTTCTCTGTATAAATCATTGTCCACCACCATAATTTTATTTGCCCATCTGTAGCTTCTCTGACTCTGCCATGTCTTTCTTAAGATGCAGAGACTAGAACGGCATACAGCACTGAAGATGGGAGTGCACTAAGGTTTTATATCATGGCAAAATGCTGATGTCGGTCTTGTTCTCAATACCATTTCTGCTGATGTCCAATATTGTGTTAGCCTTTTTAACTGCTGCTGCTGCTGCAAATTGAGACAATGATTTCAAAGATCTGTCAGTGATGATTCCAAGGTCTCTTTCCTGAACTGTATCTGCAAAAAGCAGCTGTAATTCTCCATCTGTCCACTCTCCTGGGGATACAACAAAGTAAAGACAGAGAAGCTGAGGGATGACTGGAAGGAAAAAGTAGGTCTGGTTAAATGTGTAGCAGTTTTCTTACACTTCTTGCCCACTAGGACACATCTGTGTATGCTGGAACCTATGCCTACAGCTGCCAGGACACACTGATGGAGGACCACCTCTGTGAGCAAGTCACAATCTGCAGCACTATCTCTCAGCTCTTCTGCCTTCTTTGCTTGAAGTTCGCCTGCAGCTGCCCCTGTGAAACAGCACTATCAAGGAAGGGAACCTGATCTCTTTATGTTCTCTCACCTCTATTCATCTGGTGGCAACACAGCCTGCCTCTCTGTTTTATTCTTGTAGTTGCAGTTCAACTTCTTATGATAATTATAAAAGCAAATCTTCTCCAAGACTTGCATAAAGCAATGGCATTATTAGCTTTCCATTACTGCCAAGGAAAGTACCTTAATTTAGCAGCTGTCTGTTACTGAGACTGCTACTTGACAGCAGGGCTGACATAAATATTTATTGAACTTGCAAGGGGAAAACATCTGCCAAGTAGGATGGAGTATTCATTCATGGTGGAAAATTAACGGCTGTTTCACTTACATGCTTCTCCTATTGACTGCATTACAGGAGATACATATTCAGAAATGAGTATGCTAAAATGACTGCCATAAGTGCCATAAGTCGAAATGACAGCTAACAAAAAACAATATTGTACCTAAAGTCCAGCCATGCATTACAGGGATTCTTATCTAACTACCTTGAAAATGGCTAAATTACATGGTGCAGGCAACTTCAACTTTTGCACTTTATGTAATCGCTATATTTGCTACTCCTGCTACCCAATTTTTTCTAAATTTTAAACTTGTGCTGACAAAAGGGAAAATAAACACTAGACAAGCCATCTTTAAAGCAAGAGAAGTGCTGAATAGGCTAGCATCCAAAGAACTAAGATTATAGGAATCTGTATAGCAGGAAAAAATATATGAGCAGAGATGGACTGTTCCCAGTGAAGGAAAAGCATCCTTTAAATTCTCCACTGTGCTTCAGGATAATACCCACAAGTCCCATCTCCCCTTTCCCTGAGCAGTCATTTAATATAGGAATATTCCAAAAGTGCATCTTCATTAGTTGTTTCAGTCCATACCAGTGTAGTCTTCATAGCAAAATGTCTGTATACCTGATTGAAGGGACTAAATCCTTCCCTACAGATTGCAACACTTGTGGCATCTGACAAACTGATACCAGTAGGGTCCCCTCCCTATTAAACCGATTTGTTTTCAGCCTAGAGAATACCCCTCAGGGTTCACAGACATTAACCTTCTGGATATGTATTATATCTAATATGAAAAATCACATACACTAGAGCAATCAGCCAAAAGTGAGGATATGCTCAGACAGCCCCTGAGTACAGATATGAAGCTAAAAATTTAATCCTCAAGAACCCTGAATGGTTCCTGATACAACTGATGTCTTTTTCCAGTTAAATTTAAAAGGTTCTGTTTCTACACGAAGACACAACTGTCATCACCTTATTAAAGCTCTGCCCATGTCACAGACAGTGTCTGAGAAGCCTGCTCTTGGTGACCTTGCTTGAGCAGGAGGGTTAGACAGAAGGTCCCCTCTGACCTCAGCCTTTTGGGGATTCTGTGTTACCAGATCCCAAGAAGGATCCTCAAAGTCACTGCTTGTATAAGGTAGACTTCTAAGTGTTATTAAATAGATTTTCTCTAAGCAGACTTAAGAGCTCCTGATGAAATGCTGTATGCAAAAGAGATCTGCATAGGAAATCTGCATAGGAAATGCATGGAAGGACATTGGCTCAGCTTTACCAAGCAGTTCAGTGCTTTATGGGCCTTCCTTGGAACACGATAGATTTGATCTTCCTTCAGCTAAAGATGAAATACCTCCTATACAAACATAGCAGAATCAATGATGTGGTGGCCCCTAATTTTGTTTGTATCTTTGGTTACGGTTGTGCCCTACCCCCCCTGTTAATTTTTAAATTTGGTTTCTCCCTGCAGTTACTGCTCCCCTAATGCCGTCTCCCTTACTGTCTGTCAGCCCAACTCCTCCTCTTGTTCCAGACCCTTCCCTGTCACTCCCCACACAGACCAATCCCTGATGTGTCCACCCCTCTGGAATTCCCCTAAACCTCGATGTGCCATTGGCCCATGTGACCCAGGTTCCTCCGCCCCCAGGTGCCATTGGTCCTCTGCAGCTTCTGTCATCCCCAGCCTCCGCCCTTTCTCCTCCTCATCTGCTCCCCTATTGGATGTTGCCTTGTCTCCTCCCTCATTTCTGGCTCCATATTTAAACTGCTGCACACCATTTTTCTCCGTTTTCGTTCCTTGGATTTCCTTGACTAAGCTTCTACCTCTTTGACTGTGTCCCAGAGCAAAGAGCCCTTCTTTCCCTTTTGCCTTCACCTCGTCTTCGGCTCTTCACCTTCGCAGCAAGCAGGGGCTTGCTAGCTTTGGTAGCCAACACTGGCAATTTGCTGCTCGAGACTCACCCACCGTGTGACCCCTCTGGGGCACCTGGGTCAGTGGCACAGGACACTGTGCCACCCGGGAGAGCTAGCCACAGCTCTAGAGGGGCTGCGACACAATGATGCGCCAGAAATGCAGTTCTTACCCTTCCCTGCAGCATGGAGCCACACTGTGGAAAGAAAAACAAGGGTCACTGCATGAAAGAAAGGAAGTGCAGAAAATGACTGAGCATTGGTAACTGGACTGCTTGTTTATGAGAAAGAGATAAGAAAAGAGATACCATGTTTTGATTTCTATTCTTAGTCTTCCCTACACATTGTGCCTAAACAATTGTAGGGAATGGATAGGCAGTCCTGGTACTGGAGCTTAGGGATAAAGGCTTTACCTCAAAAACAAAGCTGCTCCTGCTGCCAATTTTCCAAACAACAGCAAGGCATTCTCTTCTCCATTTTGAAGAGAAAGATTAATAAAATAGTTCCAGGCTTCAGTTTTCATTTAGCTCCACACAACCATTCTACATTCATGGGATTGAGTGCCCAAGATAATTTCAGACCTACTCCTTCCTGTAAGTGCTCAGTTACATCCTCTGTGTTATGTTGCAGTTCTGGGACTGTCACACTTCTCACGATGCCTTGCAGGCAGCAGAGGTACCTCACTTGCAGCTACATGTTCCAAAACGACAACACCCAACTGAGCATCACAACAGTGTGTCCTGCTGCATATCAACAAGAAAAATCCAAGGTCAAGATTCTAATCTTCACAATTTTCCAGCTGCATCACTATCAGATTTAACTCTTCCTTTATGTACCTGTAAAAAAATACAAACAAAATCATTCAGGATTACGGTATTTAAATAGGTTATCAAATGAAGAAACTGCAAAACCTTTAGAATTTCATTGGGGCATTTCTTTATTTTGTACGTTTTTACTGATGTCTGGATTTAAGAATGGTAGTGGGGGACACACCTCCCCCCAAAATATGACAGCAGTAGTTTCTGTAGCCACAAAAAAATCTATTTATTTTAACTGCAAAATGTGTATGATTTATTCTGTAATCTACAACCATTATAAAGCACTTGAGGAATTCTCATCCAGTTGTCCCTTCTGATCACTGACTTGAATAAACATGCCTAACACTGTAATTTTGAAGACACAGAATCTTGCTATGTATGTGTCTGACTGCCCTTAGCCTATTCATTTTAATTCTTTTTAAATACTCATAATATTATAGTCAAGTCACAATTTACAAAGCCCACAAAGACCTATAATGCTGTCCACATTATCTTGCTGAGCTGGCACTATAATCTCCATGTGAGCTCATTGGCGTACAACTGAGTGTAACACTAAAGACTTTTTAAAATGCTACTACAAAAGGAAACAGTCCCTATTTTATCTGCAAACTTGTGACTGCTCAATAGAAATCCTGGTAACAAAGATGGCTCTGGCTGAGATGTAAAAGATAAGCAATGAGACTGCAACTGCTCTCTAGTTCCTAGGGTAATTTTTGGGGAAGGAACTGCAGCCTCCTATGTTCTCTTCCTGTAGTATTATGCCTGTTTAATGACAGGTCAAATGCTGAGGTGTTTGCAAAAGAGCTAGTTCTTAAATTATCAAATATTCTTTGAATAATGGGAAAAATTCAATACAAAAAAGTAACACCTTTCCAGTGAAACTGGGGAGAATAGAAAGTGCTGATGCTTCTACAGCATGATACACCTCTAACCTAGCTGAACTGTAGAACATATATATATAAACTTCAGCTATAAAAATAGGCAGCAGTAAAATCCTTATCCTAAATCAAACTCTCTGAGATTGCTGAGTGAAGTATGAGTCTTTCACAGACAAGGAGACCATGCAGGCTTCTTTCTAGGTAAGGCAGAAAAAAGAGAAGCTGATGTCATTAGAAAAAAAAAAAAATATATCTAGGACTTATTTGATTATCATTCATCATTTTCATTTAAAGATGAATTTGATTGACTGTGAACCCTCAAAAAGCTTGAAAATAGGATGAAGTTTTTGCTCAGAACCCATTAATAAATGAAATGTTGACTAAATTAGGAGGCTGTGTTAAAGGCAAGAGAGAAAAGAAGCTCACAGACAGGCTTTGTGAAAGAAAGATGAGAAGAAAAGGTGCCCTTATTTTTCCAGTTATTACAGGATATGATGCCTTACCATGGAAAAATATGTCTTGCAAAGCTTGTCTGTACATATATTTTTGATTCTATTTTTTTTTTAAGGTAAATTCAGAGCTACTTGTCTCAGGATCACAGGCCTCAAGTAAATAAGAATAAAGATTATAAGAAAAATGGCTAAAATATTCATAATTTGAGAGCACTCTGCATTCTTATTCTTGCTCCCCAAACTTTCTACTTTCTAATGGTAAGAATGAGGGTATTGATTTTACCACCCTCCTGATGTGGAAGGCATTTTCTGTATCTCTGCACATTGCCCTACAGACTATTTGAGTTAAGTGAAACTTCGTCTTTTCTTGCTTCTTTCTCAGTATGCAATCTTAAGTCCAGGTACAGAAATTTGATTTCCTCAAAAATGGAATAATTTCAAGAATTTTCTATTCCTAACACAGATAAAACACAATTGCTTCATAAATCCTGCTAATCTAATTCCTACTTAAAGCCAATGGGATTCTCTCCATTGATTCAAATGGGAATTGAAGCAAATCTAGTGAAACTGGTACATCTATTGTCTGGCTCTATTAGGACTAAAATCACCTTTTAAAATATTGTGGCATTTTTTTTGAGACTTTTCTTCCAACTCATCTCACAAGTATAAAACTATATTTTCATTAACTTTACTACACACATTGAGAGGACAGCAGCTTTGGGGTTTGGAATTCAAGGAGGGTGCAGGGGGATGTGCCATTCCTGTCAGCTGCTTTGCTGTGAATTCTGGTCACCCAAGTTTTTTAACAGAAATCTTCATAATACAGCTCATTGAAACTGTTCTGGGAAAAAAAAAAAGTTTCATAATCCAAGGTCTGACTTTAGATAGACCCAAATACAAATCCAGCATATCAATATATGTTCTACCGCCAGTTGTCCTGATGAGAGCTGAAATACGGCACATTAACCCCCACCAGGAAGGACACACAATTTTAGTTTATGTAATCATGAAGCATATTTCAACTTCATCAATAATTCTAAGTGGTTTTCAATAGTTTTTCTAATTATAGTTCAAAAGTTTTGTGAACAGAAAGGCAAAATTTCAGCAATTACTCTCTATTCATACTTTGTTTTGAATGCTAATATGGAACGCTGACAGAATTTGTCCACTGTTTGTAAAAGAAGGTAAGATACTGTGAGGTGACTATCTGCTCTCTGAATTGTTTTTCTGTAATTCCTGTAGCAAAAAATACTGGTTTACTTTCAATTGGATAAGGAAATTTTATCATTTTTGCTTTACTTATGAAAAGCATAGTTTCAGTTATTTTATTAGCCAAATGAATTTGTGCATAGCTTTTATTTTAGTCATTTTCTTCAACATTTCCCAACTTTTGTGCCTAAATTACAAAGGTACATTGTACTTGGTGCCACCAGAACTTGGTGTGAAATATTTGACAAACACTGGCATCCAGTATGTTACACAGTTATTGACCACAAGATTTAGTGTTACTATAGGAAAATGCTTAAAAGCTTAAATTGCAGTCAAAATAAGCCTTTAAAAGTCTATATGGTTGTACTGTTCATATCTTCACATCAAACTTTTCCTAACAATTCAGGCTGCAACTCAGGCAATGAAACAAGAGTGGAGCTGGAATTATGGTGTAAACAAAACTGCCCTAGATAGCTACCCTTAGGAAGGATATTGAATTTGAACTTTGCACTGGAATTTTCTCAGATTTTGAAAGATTTATTATTTTTTGTGTCCTGGGAATATTGCTGCCTAATAATTTTCTGAAGTACCATGTTTCTATCCTCATTTTGATGCCCAGAAATTAAAAGAACTGAAAATGAAGAAAAAAAATCTACTGGGAAGAAAAAGATTGCGCTTCTGAAACCCCAAAGAAAACTGAGTTCTAGTTTCTTTCTATAATGTCATAGAAAAACAATTAATTCAAAGTATTATTGCCACTGAGAGAGCCATTTTTAACATAAACGTAGAATTACATGTTTAACAGACTTCAAGTTATGTTAGTTATGAGCTCTCTACTTGAATACCAATAGTCTTCCAAAGTAGAAGTGCACCATCCAAAACTACTTAATCGAAGTCTGAAAATGTAACCAGTGGAAGCTAAGGTCCAAAGAAAACCCAATACTGCAGTACTGGACAGCAGCCTGACGCGGCCCCTCAGAATCCCAGCTGGCTCTGACCACTGCTCTGTGACTCCGAAGGGCCACGCCGAGAGTGGGGAACTGCCCTGACAGGTGAGGCTGCTGGAGCGGAACTTTACAGCTCAGGCTCTACAGGAGTGCCATACGTCAGGGGTGAAGCAAAAGGAAAAGAGGAAGCTCCAAGGTTCTCAGGTTCCAGCACCGGATTTATTCGACTGGAAAGGGGGAGAACAGAAGAGCCCCCAACACTGCTGCACAAGGGCTTTTATACTGCTACAAATCAAGGGGAGGGTACAAGCAAACATCCAATAAGGGATCCCGAGGGGAGGAGTAAGGGAGGAGCGAAGGGGTTACATAATCGCTTGGGAGCCAACAGGGATGAGGGGAGGAGAGACAGGGGTCACATGGGCCAATGGGACATCAAGGCTTAGGGGATTTCCAAAGGGGTGGACACTTCAGGGATTGGCCCATGTGGGGAGTGACAGGGAAGGGTCTGGAACAAGGGGAGGAGTTGGGGTAACAGACAGCAAGGGGGACGGCATTAGGGGAGGAGTAAGTATAGGGAGGAACCAAATTTAAAAATNGTATTCAAGCTTTGTCAGCCACAGGGTCAGTCCCAAGCTTTAGGACTACTGACAGAAAACCCTGGAAAACTAGGTTAGGATAAGATTTCTAAAAATATTTGGTGGAACTGATCAAAATGCAAGTCTTACTCCAGCATGTTTTTTTTATCATGTAAGGGTTTCGGCAAGAGAAATAAGTTCTAACGGAATCCACTTCATATGTGGTCTTGAACTGTGATGGCATGAGGAAGATCTCAATTGTCACAGCGTTGTGAAAAACTAAAACAGAATTGCTCTTACTAAAGCTGCTGGTGATTTCAAGATAAAAAAAATGTGATGTATATTCCAAACCCTTACTCCTTTCAGGTTATAGGATATGCACTCAGAAATCAACTTCATGAGAATGGGAGTCAATTGATTAAAGCAGCCTTTGCTGTGGCCTTCTTTTCTGGCTTTCAGGATTAGCAATCTCATTCTTCAGGCTGCAGAGGAGCAGCTCCAGGCATGCATTGGAATGACTGAATGGACAATTTATGCAATAAGTGTTGTCACTAAAATTAATGTGCTCACAAAATAACCAGCAGAGAAAGAGGGTCACGCTAAATGCATATAGACACAAACACGTGTCCTCTGAAAGCTGATAAGGCCTTTTTTAGGTAACCAATCTTCAATGCCAGGATCAAACATGAGCTTGGAATCAGTTTTACAAGGGCATGATCACACCAGGCACGTGAGCTACCTGTATTTTGCTATGGATTCTTGTAGGTCTGCTTCAGAGCACCTGACATGTCTGGACCCTAGAAGGTTTGAGTTCTTCAGTGCTGGGAGTAAGATTCCACTAGGATCTAAACTTGCCAAGCACAACCCTTGGCATTGCTGCAAATGCAACAAGTAAAATCCATTTCTGAATATGCAGGCACTCCAAATCTGCAGCTGGCCCAGACGAATTACACTGAAGTGGAAGACTGAAGAAATCCAGCTGTGATTTAGCGTGGAACCATGGATTAACTGCTTCTGAAACCACCAAGGAATGGCCCTCTGTAAGTAGTTGTCCTCTGGATATAAAAACATGGGAACAGATGCACAATGATGCATAGTGGAATTAATTTATGAGGCTGTGCAGCATAAATTTATGATATATGGGAATAGATTGTCAAAAGGTATAAACACATTTTTTCACTTGCTTGCAATTATGGTATACCTATCTCTATTCACTTACTTCCTATTCTTACCTCTCCTATTCTCACCAGGGGGAATGACTGTACCACAGATTGGGATGTTAGCTAGACACTTCTGTTTCAATTCTTCATCAAAACCCACACCGACTCAACATCTGGAGAAGATTAAGTCTTGAACAAACTAAAATCTAGCCTTTAGCCTCAGACATTCTTTTAAACCTTAGCAGTAGAATGCTTTCATATTATTTGGAGATCTAAAAGTTATTTCTGTCAGTTTTTATTTTTCATCTCATTTTCCCTCTCCCTATGATACAAGCACAGTGAGATATGGAATTTCCATATTCAGAAACGCAAGACAAATTTGTCTAGAATCACTCCATCCTTTCTCAAGGGTAGATGAGATAGACTTAGCTGATGGACCACAGCTGGATTCATTCAAATTTCAGATATTTAATTGAAGTGCCTAGCAAACGTTGCTGGTCACTCCAAACTCCTATACAGACAGTTGAGAACAGGAACATTTTTGAGGGTATTTGTATTCCAATTTTGATTTCTTACGTTTTCCACTAATTTGAGAAACTCAGTGAGATTACTACAGTTATGCTGGTTGAATCCAGACCACCTAGTAGCAGAGAAATGTGAGACTTCAGGAGAATCATCTCTTGATAACCTCTATCCCATCTCTAAAGGCTATGTCCTTGTACAAGCTGAAGAGGGAGTTCTGCCCAAATCACTGATTCACAGCTGGACACTTGTAACCATGCACTTATGTCTAACTGCCACCATTGTAAGTGTGATTTAGACATTTGTTGCTCAGATGCTTTGTTAAAGTCATAAAGCTCAAGTCCTTTACTTACATCCATTTCTGAGTCTGTCATTTATTCTCCTCTGTTTTGATCAATAGCTCAGAGCTCTTCAATACCTTGTCACTGCATATGAGAGTTTGAAATTATATCCACGTTTTGGCTGCCAAAAAGTAAAATACAAACTCATATCCAGGTAACATAATATTTCCAGAAAATTATTTATATCTCCAGTACATAAAATCCCTGGATATTCCAAGGTGCACGGCAGCATTTTCTGATTTCCCAGTACCCTACACTGCTAAATGCGCTTACTGACATCAGAAATTGAGGGAGCTCAAATTTTGAGAACTTGTGGGAATTTCATAGACAGATTACAGACTTACAAGATAATTTAGCCATTCTTGCACAAAATGGGTGCAATTTGGGTAATGGAGGTAGGTTTTCTGCTGCTAGTTGCTTTCCGTGTTTCTACAAGTCTTTAAGCTGGAGATCTTCATGTAATTTGTTATCGATCTGTGTCATGGCTATTCTTTTCCAAATGACCTTTAATTTGTGACCTTTTTTTCATGCTTCATATTAAGGTTCTCTGGAAATGCACTGAGTATATGTTTCATCTACATGAGCTATGGTTCTCCAAAATACTTTTCCCTTAAGTCTGAAAAGGTCATATCTTTCTGCAAACACAGAAAGCGTCTTTGATCTAAGCTTAGCTGTATGGGTATCTGTGCAAAGCACAGGCATGATCTGTCTGTTGTATCATTTGGTGCATGTAGAGGACAAGCAACAGAAATTGGAATGAGCTGCTTTTCTCCCTCACTCCTTCCCTTTGGTTTCTGATAGTCTAGGACACACCTCCACACCAATTTATTTTAAAGGAACCCTAAGACTGAAGAGACACTTGCTTATTAGACTTAATTGTGGAACACTTTAGAGAATTACATCTAGCAAAAAGGAAGGGTCTATTAAAATTTCCTTTTGAGATTAATGCTAAAAAGCTCTAAAATAAAACAGAAATAATGAGAAACCAATTAAAATTCTTTTGAAATTATTAATTTTAAAATGTTTTCCCAGAATATGCGGCATATGAAATCATTCTCTGTCTCCTCCCTTCCGTCCCCATTCAGTAATTTTCCTGCCTATTGCTTAACTAAAACTAGATTTGACAAAGGGGCAAAGGTCTCTGAAGTATTTTCTAGCCAACAGCCTCATGAAAGCAGTCTATCAAAAAGAAGCTTGAGGCAAAGCATGAGGTATGCACTCACATCTTATTAGACGCTGGTGAATTGACCCAGAGCAAGCATGTCTTCTTTAGTGCTCACACAACTATTTGTTCATCCCTTGTACCCTTGTTTAAATAATTGGTCCATTTTGCTTTATAAATATCAAGGCTCCATAGAACTGCTAAGTCAAAACCTTCAAGGTAAGATCCAGGCTCGGGTGAAGTCTATCAGCATTTTACTATTGACCCTCCTGGGGTCAGGATATGACCAAAGACTTTTCTGTCTAAATGGACAAGGCAGATAAAGAAGGTGAGAGGGGAGATCAATACATCAAATAAATTATTCTCTTAAAATTATTCTTTCAGCTTTAATATATATGCAGAATGTCACCATAGCTGTGCCATGTCTGAGCAAAGAGAAACTCTGTGGTGTCAGTGACATCAGTGCATTAAAACTGCCCAAAATTTTCATTTGGCAAGGAAGTATTTGTAGGGGTTTTACTTTGTCTTCTCAGCACACCTTTTCAGCAGTTGTTAAAAACAAAGCTGATGATGATGATTTTCAAAGGGTGCCCTGCTTGTACACTGACACACAGGGTCCAGCTTATACAGAGGTGTTCAGCCAAGGACAGAGCTACCCGATAGACACCACTGTTCATTTCTACCATCCATAAGTCTGGGACCTCAGGTGAGGGGGAATCCCCTTTACCAATAGTGCATATATCAAATTACCGACAGCTGCCTGGAACCTCTGCTGACTAAGCCCACAAGACAGCAATGTGGCCCCCCTGAGGAGCGGTTGCTGCAGTCCTCAATATTCAAAAATAATATTTTTATATTGGCCTGTGGAAATCCTAAAAGTAGGAGTTTCTACTTCTGAAAAAATACAGCCCCTCTTACTTACTACCTATAGCAAA
This sequence comes from Bombycilla garrulus, assembly GCA_013400315.1. Taxonomy (NCBI): domain Eukaryota; kingdom Metazoa; phylum Chordata; class Aves; order Passeriformes; family Bombycillidae; genus Bombycilla; species Bombycilla garrulus. The sequence continues at coordinate 134,394 of VXBU01010676.1, forward strand.
CCTGCTGCACTTCATTCAATACATATATTATGAACTCCAGATGGAATATGAATATTTTATAGAGAAACATTATGCAAGAAGAGTGTGGCATCCAAACCAATAGATACTTGCATCAGTTGCCTAGTGCTCCTAGGCAACAATAAGAAAAGTGAGGGAAAGTGCAAGGTTTCAGTCTTTATCGATTTTATAATATTTTAGAATAGTTTTAATATTTATAAATTTTAATTTTTATTGATTTCAGCTTTCTCATTCACTGTGTGTTAAATATCACAATGCAAAATCCATTTAACCAGATGCAAGTGGCAATTACACTTCTACTTTTCTAGGCTGTAATGGAAAAACATCTAATTGTCAGGTTTTAAAAATTATTTCTGGCTGCAAAACTGACACAACATAAGTGTTTACTGAGTTTGCCTGAAACAAGCTGCATTAATTTAAGTTTTGATGTTAACTCCTGCTTTCTTGACAACATGCATTCCTGTGCCAGCTTGCCCACTTAAATATTGGGACATTCTGTGCACAGAAAACACAGAACATCAGGTAAAAAAGCTTCCCTGCCCGTTTTCAGTCCTACAAAGAAAGTAGCAAAGGGACATGACTATGAATTCAGTCATAATCATTGGATTTAAAAGCATAAAAGCTAACTCAACAGATCTGGATTCTTATATCGATGTAAACAGGACAAATGGTTTGCCCGAAACATCAGGAAAAACACTGGAACAGCTGTTTAAATGGAAGGTGACTTATTGAATCCGCATCTTAAATGTTTTCCAGTCTGTGTATTGTGGAATTCTGACAGCATGTACCTGAAAATGTGTATATGAAATATGAATATTTACATTCATATTTAAATTATTCAGTTAGTATAGAAAAGAAAGGGGAGAATTGCCAATTGCTTTTATAAAATAGAGTGAGAAATTAAAAACCTCTGGTTTTCCAGGACATTTGAAGAAGGGAGAAAGGTTTACCATTGAACTTAATGATCTTATAGGTCTTTTCCAACCTAAGTGATTCTATAATTAGGCACATGGTTTAGTGGTAGAATCAGCAGTGTTAAGTTTATGGTTGGATGATGATCTTAAAGGTCTTTTTCAACCTAAATGATTCCATGAATTTATACTAATTACTAAGTGATAAACAAAGCTAATGGCCCATAAATATGAACTTTCATGTAACAGAATTTATGATTTCTAAATAGAAGAGGTGAGTCAATGCATGTGGATTTAGTACTGAAAAAAATCTGAGAAGCCTGTTCTTATACCCTCAATATTTTTCTACTGCTACCATAATTGACAGTATGCCAACAGGTGCCAACACTGTGCAGGCACATTTATGACTGTAAAATGGGAAATCTTAAAGGAAAAACTAGAGATTTATAGACTGGTATAACAAACGAGGCTAGGTGCTCAGTGGGTACTATCATATCACTGCTGAAACTACATGCTCAGATCATGGCATAAGGCACAGGGTAAAATATATTTGATCTGCTTCTCTACCTGCCCAAATTATCACCAATCTTCGCAACACTTAGTGGGAACACTGAAGAGAGAGACTAAGTCAGCAGGATTAAAGCAGGTCTGAACTGTGGTGCCTTGGCAGATAAGACTGTTCACATGATAGATCTGCTAGAGATAACTTCTATTCCTGCTTTTGGGCAAGCACATCAATCAGCACTTCCCTTATTTAGGAAGAAGGAAAGGGAATCATAATGTCTTGGGAAAGGAGACATGAGATCCCACCCTGAAATGCATCCCAGTTACTGTGGGGTGCTATGGGAAGCTAGAAAGCTTCCCATGGCACCCTGCCTGCCTGCCACCACAGCCAGATACATGAAGACAAAAAATGAAGGGGATGTTGCCCCCATACCTCTCAAAATCAGTTACCCATGAGCACTCTTCAAGGGACAGTAACTGAAGAGCAGGTGGCAAATAAGATTGGGAAGCAAGCACAATAAGCAATAATAGTAACCACAAGTCAGTAGGACTGATACCACGTGCTGAAATCAAGTTAGAATATCTTTAAGAGCTTTGCTTCTTGTGCTTCTCATTTAGTCTCGAAACACATTAGAAGTATTTTGAAGTATAATAACTAGTCACCAGCTAGTGACAGTTATTCTTCTGTTGTTGTAAGGGGTATCATTAGAATTTCAGTTCTGTGAGATTAACGTACTTCTTCTAGAGTCCTATGCTTCTGATGAATGCTTTACTGCCTGTTCCTGTTTTCTGCCATAAGGGCCTGAGAACACTTACTGTAGTCTGGGAACCCCCTACAGAAAGCCATACCAAGAGCGTAGAGATAGCTCTACTAAATTTTCCTCCTTGGTTCAGAGAGATATTTAAATGCTGGCAGTTTTTATTAATATAATATCTCATTATTTACTTGCATTCCTTCTTAATTCAGAAAAAAAAAAGGATTAAAAATTAGTTTCTCTTTTCATTTTACAGCAGCCAGCGATCAGAGCTTGCTTTGAGTTGAAATTGCCTTAAGAGCCCTCTTTCTCTTAAGGAGAGCAGTGCTTGTACCTGCTGGTGATATTTCAGGACTTAAAGGCACAGGACTGTGACATGATCTAACTGATGAGATAAATTATGCTGATTCAGAGCATTATAAAATATTAATATTCCTGCCAAAGTTCAGCTCATTGACCTCCTCTATACGCTGGTGAGTTCACCTGCTGAAAGGCCAAGAGCTCAAAGATTTGACATTTTCTTTCTTTTGACAAAATAAATAACATTTCTGTGTTCTACAAAAAAGGCAAACGAGCTCAGGAAGGAACATACTGACACATACTTCTCACCAAGCATTTTCTGAAAGATATTCTAGGTCTCTTCTAGCCAACAGCTGATCTCTGCTATGAAAACTCCAGGCCTCTTTCTCTTTAGTAGGATTTTTCCTCAAGCAAATAAAATTACTTTTAATCCTACTTAACACAGATTTTGCATGGAGCTGCTTGTGCAGACTTGAAGAAATAGACTCTCATTCCCACCCAGGAGGCCTGTGCCCTCACAGTACTGCAAGGGGCTTGATAGCTGCCTGGTCTGCAGGCATCTTCATGACTGGCAGCATCTCAGAGCAGAACCTGATCATGCAGACCCCACACTATGCACAGCAATTTTGGCACTCACCAAATCTTCCAGCCAGCAGCACTCTCTAGGATTCTCAATAGTACTTTAAACTATGTTTAATTTAATATATTGAGCTTTCTGGGCTGTAGCAATTTCTACTGATAGCTTTATGATTTAAACTGTCCCCTGAAACAACAGCCTATGAACTTTGTTTCAAATTCATTTCTGTTGGGAAAGAATGGTCATTTTTGAAGAGTTTGACTTAATTCATTCTTAATTCATTCTTCATTTCCTGAAGCAAAATAGTTATGATTTTCTTCCTATATTAAATAAATTTTTTATGATGCCCTGTACCTAATTTAACAAAAAGTTTTATCAGTTCTTCTCCTGACTTCTTTTAATAACTCATCTATCATATAAAATAGCATATCACTTCTGGTAATTTTAAATGACTGCAATATATGTGATCTTTATATTAAACAGTTCATTTGTATATCAAGGTCAACATATCTGAGTTTCATTTCAATATCGAGGGTGACTTAAGTAATTTTCATGTTGACAATGATAAAAAATGTTCATCTATTCTGAGACTCAAACTGAAGAAAACAGGTATTATCTCAGATGCTGAATCCATCTGAATGTTGATACAATATGGAATAAGGTGAAATATACTCAGGACATGTAATACTTCATAATAATATTTTGATTGTAATATAATGCACAAATTTTGATATAGAATTCATATCTTCTTTTTCACAGCATCCGCATTTCTGACATGTCAGTCTTAAACAACTATGCCCAAAGGCAAAAGGAAAAGCAGAAATGGAAAGATTACTTTCCAGAGACTCTGCCAGAAGAAAGCTGTTTCAATGTGAAATGAACTTTTCTGCACAAGAAACTTGTTCCTTTCCAATGAAAGAGGTAGATTCTTACCCGTTAAAGCACTAAGAGAGCTCACTAATCTCTGGTGACTAGAAAGATAGGCAGAAAAGATGTGCCAGCTCTTTTAGCTCTAGTGTGTGCATCCCATCAGGGCCCATGAATTCATGGGCGTCGAATTTGTCTAAATTATCTCTAACCTGATTCTCCTCAACCAAGCAAAATTCTTTCTTTCTTCAGACTTCCTCTCTTGGCTCCAGGGTCTGGGATTCCTGAGGGCTGGCCTTGGCAATAAAGAAGCTATTTGCTACTGAATACCCAGGTATTCAGTAACTCCACCTTCTCTGGATCCTCCACCACCAGGGCACCAAGCCCATTGACTCATGGTCCCTCATTTCCCACAGACCTCCTTTTGCTAACAACAGATTTCAAGAAGCCCTTCTTGATGTCCTTGATAACCCTTGCCAGATTTAGTTCCAAACAGACCTTAGCCTTTCTCTTTGCATCCTTGCACACTCTGATAATGTTCCTGTGTTCTTCCCAAGCAGCCTGTCCACTCTTCCACATTCTGGACATGCCCTTCTTCTGCCAGAAGCTCTTTGTTCCCCTATGCAGGTCTCCTGCCTCTTTCTTGGGTTTTTACTCATAGGAATGCACCAATCTTGAGCTTAGAGGAAGTGAACCATGAATATTATCCAGCTTTCTTGAGCCCCTCTTGCCTCCAAGGTCTCTATCTCATGGTACTCTATCAGGCAAGTATATTAAGCAACCAAAGTCTGCCCTCCTGAAGTACAGCATAGCACTAATGCATTGATTTTTCTAGGAAGAAAGTAATATTTTTAATAAGATGCCTTAATGCTACTTTTACAGTTTGGCATTAAAAGTATTTCATATTTTAGTCATACTATTCTTCCAGTGTTGATGGATTATGTAATTATACATAAAGCCGTTAGATTAGAAAAAAAATCTCCAAAATCAGATTTTAGTCAAAAGACTACTTAAAACTACATTTTGATAAGTTTTGCTTTTCTTACAGCATGCAATAAAATTGTAAATTTCAATATTTTTCACAGAGCACAAATCCCTGGCTTTCAGTATTTCTATGTATAATAGCAAAGTCCTCATCTTTAAACTCCAGAAGGCAGACTATTTTGTTTCGGTTGACCTTTAACAAGATATTTTCTTTCTGGTCCTCATTCTGCATTACACTGGCCTCAGTGAAATATGCAAAGTGACTATCTTCTGATGAGCCATGATTCTATTTTCAGTGCTGCAGTTATCATTCAAGTCTGTCAAAACCAAATTGCAACACTTTGCAAAACAAGTACAGGAATATAAGCACAATCCTCAGCTGCATATGTCATGTTGGCACCACTTTCAATCCAGAAGGTATAGACTGGCTGTAAATTTCAAAGTGGTGCAGTACGTCCTGAATCACATTTGCTGCAGTACACATGCTCTTCACCAAAACCTTTAACATGTAGTTCTGTGTATTTCCTAATGTCTCCTTGGCTGATTTGCAGATTTGACTTGAAATGCTGCCTGATGGCCTGGCTGACGCACTGTGGAGCTGAATATTGGGTTGACTTGCCTTTGGACATATGAAAAATCTCTCCAAGCATCCTGCTTTGGGTTATGCATTACTCCCTTGCCAACTTATTCATGAGACTGTGAAATAGCTTTTTACCAAAGACAAACCTGCAGGAAGGATCAGAGTAATGGAGGTCAGATTCTGGCCAGCATTTGATGAATGCTTCCCTGGTAACTATGATTCCATGGCAAAAATCAATCCAGAAATTTTCTCTGCTGCAGTTTTATTCCTGTACTCTGCAGCTGAAAGATTAATTACAGATTGGCTTTTTATAACCAGTCATTTTAGGTAACTTTGGAAAACCAGAAGCATATATAACAAAGACTGATTATGTTCAGTTTAGGCATCCTATGACCTTTTACCTTCTTAGAAGTGTGTTTCTAATAACCATAGTAAGTGTGGTTGAAAAGATGAGCTGCTCCATCTGAAATGCATTTGCTTTGGTGTCTTCCCCATGAAGCTCCCTGTTTTCTATGCCTTTTGACTCGGGTTCTGGTATTTCTCCCTTAAAATGGTATTCCAGACTGATAGTACCAGCTGTCCACCTTTTGCCCCCCTGCTGACTCTGGTGTGACAGATGGCGCAAACAGCCTGGCACATAGCTGTTGGATCAATATAAGGGACAAAATACCTGCCAGATTGCTGATGACTAAGATGTAACATACTCTGGCATCATTGGGCAGCTTAGCAAAAATGGCACTAGCCTGAAGGGAAAATAACCAAGACTCATTTTATTTTTTAGTATTTTTTTCAAGATAACTTATTTTGAATCCTGGGGGGAAGATACTTTTAAAACCTCCTAGAATTTTCACCTCACTACTGCAGAATCACTGTAAGACTAAGTGTCCAGTCCTTCTGTTTTATTATAGCTGGATAAATTGTTATTGCCTCGTTCAGCTCCGCTTCCAGATCTCAGCTACAATTTCAGACCTTCCAAGAGTTCAATGACTATTGTGTGGAGTAACTGTTCTCTCTAAGTATGGTCTTGAATACTTTTATTTTTACTCTGAGTATTCAAGCAGAAGCCTTGGTTCCTTTCTCATCCAAGCACTGGAGGACTCCAAAGAGGAAGTGAATTCATGGAGGATGTTTGCCTCGTTTGGCTTGTGTAGGGTTTATATGGATGTTCAGCAGTGCAGCTGGCAATGCCCAAGTTGGCAAACATGACCTATTCTGTTCTTGACAGCTCTCCAGGTGCTTGGTTACAGATTTGTAGCTGCATCTTCTAAGTTTGCACAACTGACATAAAGAGAGAACAGGAGAAAATGTAGTGTCCCAGTTTGAAGGTTTTGTGTATGACTGAAAATAATATGAAAAACAGAAACATGTTTAACGATGCATTTTCAGTTAAATAGAGCAAAGAAAATGGCACAGACTTGGTAGAGGCATAGGAATGGGGGAAGGGAAGGAATAAGAGTCAACAGTAAATGAAAGCAAGCTGTGAAAGTGCATGTGGCACGTTCTTGTCCAGCCTGCCTGCACTTCCCTATCACTGCCTGTAAAGTTCTCCTCTGACACAGTTCAAAGACAGTGGAAAGTGCTTTGGCAACTAATGGCATCAGACCTCCAGGAAACCTTCTCAGTACTTCATAAGGCAATTAAATATCTTCACTCTCTGGGGAGAAGCAAAAGGATTCCTTTGGAATCCTGGAATGCGCACTTTTTTCACTGGTTTTAACAACAGATGAAAATAAGAATCACAGTTAATTACTAGAAGGCTACTTTCCTTGATTGCCTCCCATACATCCTCAATTAAGTGTTTAGGAATGTCTCAGCTTTTTAAGAAAATGGTGGAGAAGCTCAGAAGCAGTGCTAGTGCTCCCCCCAGTCCCAGGGCTTCATTGACTCCATCTCTTTTGGTATCTGAGGTGGACCTAGGTACCACCTCTGGTATCTAGGATCAGCTAATGCTTCAGCTGACAAGACTCTCCCAATCTGTGTCTCCCTATACAGTCAGTAGCAACAATAACATGATGTTTCGTCTGAAAGGATATTACAGGTCTGAGACAGTCCTTCTTCTCCCTAGGGAGGAAGCCAAGGTCTGGCCAATACAAGGCATGAATTGCTCGTATCACTCTCAGGGGCTGATTTCATAGCAAACAATTAGAATGCAACCCCTGGGGTCACTTTGCTGCTACAGGAGGTTCAAAGCCTGGATTTCTGCTTGCTTTGGCTGTGCAGGGGAAGTGAGGAACTAGTGCTGGTGGCTGCAAGGAAGAGCGACCAAGTAGAAGCAGCAGAGGTTGATTTGGGGATTTTAGGGGTCAGTTAGGAGAAAGAAAAAAAGAAAGGAGATACAGTAATAGGGGGAAGGAAGGGAAGGAAGGGAGGCATAAGAATACAGATGGAAATAAAACTAGCATGAGAAGAAAGCAAGAAGAAAACAGAGGGCAAAGAATATTGGGGAGGAAAATAGGATAAAACCTGGATAAATATAACAAGGGAGATGTAGTAACCAAGATGAGGATTTATATTGATGGTAATTATCTATCCTACTTCCCTTTGAAATTCCTAAACCAGAAACCTATTAGAGTGATCTAGTTACTCTGATTCTGGTCTCTGATCCAAATGCAATCCCATTTATAACTGGTCTGAGACATCAGTATTTTATTTTCAAACAAAATAATAAAATTATTTCTTTCACCTTTTTAACTGATCTTTCTTTCCTTAAATTCCAATTTTCTAATTTATTGCCATGACTGAAGAGTTGGCTTACCTTTTTCTTTAAGGTTTCATATTCACTACATCAGCAACTAGAATCTATAAACAGATCTGATATAACAATTTCAGGGTTTCAGGAAATTATAAAGCTTCAAAAATGTTATACAATGACCAATTAAAAAATAAATTTAATTTTTTCATGGAGAACATCCATTCCTTCATTTCTAAATGGAATTTCTTCAGATCTGTTTGACACCCACACAGAAACAAGGAGAGACAAAAGACTCCTAAACATGGATTTCTGCTGGAACTGGACTTCCCAGCTGTGGGACAAGCATGCTCTGTCATCCCTGATGAGACAGCTGGCATGTTGCTCAGTGGCTGTGGATGCCCTAGCCTCAGAAATAACAGACCACTAAGGTTTCTGTCCTTGTTTCTTGGGTAGTCTTTGAAAACCAAGCCATTTCCAAGGAACCTGCTGACTAAAAACTGGGTTATTCTCAGTAAAAAAAAAATGCTTTTATATGAAAGATACACCTGAAAACTTTAACTGTGGGTTTGTCTATGCTGTTTCTGAGGAAAGAGTTTCCTATGGGAATATGCTAGAAGTCTGAGGGCAGAAAAGATGCTATAACCTCACCCATCTTCTACTTGTTCCCTTGTTGAAAGACCACGCAAATCACAGACCAGCAGCACAGGCAGAGCCTGTTGTTGAACACAAGCATGAAATCAGCTTTTTCATGCAGGGCACGTAGACTTCCACTAGCCCAATTCCAATGTTTCTCAGAACTGTCATTTGTTACATGCAAGGAAATAATTTGGATACATTTATGGTTTTTCATGATCACATGCAAGCTCATGGAGCTCCAAACCAGACATAGATAGCATTGTATAGCAACACCATAGGCAAAAAATTTCAGCTTTCCAGTGTGGTGTATATGTACATATTCACTGTCATCTAAAATAGTTGCACACATTTTCCATGTTGTGGCAAGAATAAAGTGAATTCATCCACCTGGAGTACAGCAAGAGCAGAATGGTGTCCTCTTACAATATCTAGTGTAAATACAGTCATCATAAATATGTAAGACGTGTTTTAAGCCTGAGAGCAGTCAGCTCAAAACCAAATATGTTGTTTGAAAAGGCTAATTAAAAACTTACTTTTGCAGAAAGATATATGCAGGACATCTAGTCCTTCTTCATTTCAAATGAATAAAAATGCACTCAAATCTCCCTATAAAATGTATATAGTGCAGTGGCAGAACTGCGCATTTTTACTGCTTGAATAAATATCAACTACAAGTTTGTTGCTCCTACTTCAGATGTGAAATCGTCTGTTTTTTCCCATGTGGATCAGCTGGCTTAATTAAAGGTACTGCTTTGTTCATTTGCTTGACAATCACAATTACTGTTATTATAGATATTGTGCTGTTGGTTTCCAGACAACTTTCAGATATCAACAAATTCCCAATCAAGTCATGCATATAGGTATGAGAAGACAGCACTTGAAAGCCAAATAATTCTACAGTAAGAGACACTTACACCTCTTCCTCTCCTCTCAAGGTAATGCACTGTGTACATTCTTAATCTTTCTGCCTCTCTTGCTCGTTAACAGTGACCTGCTGTCTCTGTGCATAAAGATTAAAACTTGAATTAAAACAGTACTCAGAGACTTGAATTATCCACTATGGATTTGCTGCCCCTGGACTTGACCCACTCCCCCAGCAAAAAATACTTACAGTGAAAAAAAAAAAAATCAAGCTGGGAAGGGCTTCCCATTTGGTCCCTAATACCATCTGGGAACATAATGACTCAATTCATTTTGCCCTCCAATTAATGGAGCAAGCTCAAGTATTATAAGAAGCACTTTAATTCCCTCTGATGTTTTCATTATGAATTCCTTTGTGGCAGAACTCATTTGCAGTAATGCATATGTAATTTTGGAAACCAAAAGGAAATCCTGTAGCCTTCAGAACATTATTAACCTGCAGAAATGCTGAGGTGCATGTAAAACTGAAATATGCTAGCACCAGCAACCTCTTGAAACATTTTAAGAAAAAAATAGAGAAGTAAAGCTGCATCTTGCTACTGAGAAGTTAAAATGGCTGAATTAATAATGGTTAAAACCCTAATGGTATTAGTGACACTTAAGCTGTCTACTCAGATCATTTCTAAGGATTCAAAGATACAAACTGGCATGTTTAAAAATGTTCAGTAAGCTTACTATCTAAAGACATTTGGAACTGAATCATCTGCCCCAGTAATATACTTCCCCTTTCTCTCTTTTTTTTTTTCTACATGGCCCATTAAGTTTCTTTTTTCAACAGTGTATGCCATCCACAGATGTAACACCTGATATTTTTCCAAAGCAAAAAAAATTTATTTGATTTATGCTTCTTTTAATAATTACACACTGCTGTATTTTGAAGCCAAAGTTGTCTTATTTCATGCAATGAGTCCAAGACTGTTTTCTTCAGTAGTTTATGGAGTTATATAAAATAATCAGTGTCAGATTTCACTTTGAGGTGGTGGCATAACTCAGGTTTTGATATTTCTATTTCAACAGGGTAAAATACTTTCATGTGTACTGTTCACAATAAGTGTAATCAGGGCCTGGTTAGGAACTTAGGGAAACTTCCCTGTCTGACCATTTGGGAGGCACTCTGGCCATCACACTCCACCACCAGAGATTTTTAACTGCTGAGCCCAGCACCCCTCCTCAACAAGCAGCACCAGTGAGCTGCCAGGTTCCTTGTTTGGTTCTTCCTTGATGAGCTTGAGAGTTAACCCACTCTCACAGTGAGACAAGCTTTTCTGACCAGCCCTGTTTCCCCACAGCAGAGTCTCAGACCTCTGCCTCCTTTAAGTGATTTTATCATGATGCAGCAATAGAATAATTTGAGCTGGGTGTCTCCAGGGAGGGACCTTGGACTTTTACACCCTCACAGTCTGAGCCTGTGATAGTCTGGGATTTCCAGACAGGCCATTGGCTCCTGCTGTGTCCCTGGGTGTCTGGCTGGGAACACACGTCCCTCTGTCCTTTGTTGTACAAAGAGTTAGCACCAGGTCACAGTCTCTTGCCTTGAGCTCCCACCAGCCAGAGCTCTACCTACAGCTCACACTGAGCTACCTGCACTTAAGGTATTCTTCAATATTCCACTAACCAGTGGCTGCAACCCCCATTCACTGTGTGAGAAATAGTGGGTACAAGAAGCATCACTAAGAAGTATTTTATTCTACTTACGTCAACCTTTTTTTATTGTAGTAAAAATCAATGCATATCTCATTTGTTGTTTAGAATCCACAGGTTTGTATAGAGAAAGATATCAATTATTCTTTTTGATTGAACTCAGAATAAGAGCAGAAGAATTTTCTGGTTCAGAGTAAAAATCTACCTAGTTGAAGGAGATAATTAGGAAGATGTAAAAACAAGGAAAATGTTTAAAATACTTTCCTAATTTTCTCATAGACTCTAACTCTTTTCATTCAGGGCATTTCCTAAACTTGACATAGTATTGCTCATTGGCAAACTGCAATGGGTCTCTTTTGCAATCATTTTTTGCATTCAAGGCTCTTGTGTTCACGAGGTCTTTTGCAAGTACTCACACAAGGCTACTGTCTATTGGCAGGAGAATCAGCAGCTTTTGCTTGCTTTGAACTCAGCTTCAAGTGTTGCCTGAAAGTCTACTTAATCCCAGGTCAGGAAGGAGATGCTGATGACACAAAATGGAAAAATCTTGCTTAAATTTCCTCCTGAAGGAAAAAAAAAAAATCCAGGACTACTCCACATTTCTTGGAGAAACTTTGTGTTAATGAAGAACCTGGCCTTGAAAGCAGGCTTCTCCCATGGGCCAACAAAATGCGGCCCAAAGATCAATGCTATGCCAATATCTAGCAGGGAGAATTCCCAGCTAAGCAGAGGATGGGTACAAGGGGACTGCCCCTGTCACTGCCTTTCCTCCCAGTGGTTATGGCCTGTAGAACATGGTGGGAAATGCCTGGGAGTGGACATCTGACTGCTGGGCTGTGCATCATTCCCCAGATGCATTTCACAACCCTAAAGGGCTGTCCTCAAGCACAGACAGAGTGAAGAAAGGTAGGAAAATTATTATGAGTACATACATAACTATGCAAGGGTATTCTACAGAAAATATATGAAAAATACATAAGCAGCAAAAATCTTTAGGCATCACTAGTAGTTGTGGTTTTTCCTGAATTTTTATTGGACAAATTAATCTCTCTTCCCACTTTATGCCATTCATAATTTTGCAGTTGTCTCTTGCATCCTAAATCATCTCTTTCATATTGAGAAGCCCCAGCCAGCTCAATTACTCCTTATATGAGAGACCACACTTTTCACTGTGCTTGTCACTCATCTCTGAGCCTGCACTAGTTCTAAAACATGCTTTCTGAGATGAGGGGAGCAGAGTGCACGTGATATCCAGAATGAAGGCAAATGCGAATGTGCACAGGACAAAATTCACCTTTGGTGTCCTATCTCCAAATGTACAAGAAGTTTGAAATGAATATGCATTATTTCCCTGAGAGGCAATTGTAAAATAACCTGTCTTTCACCTGTTATCATTTATTTCTGACAAAGTTTAGGTGTCAGGCACAAGATTTAAACAGGTTTACAGTTTGTTTTGTATAACTGTGAATAGTACTCTTACTAATAGTAAACATCTAAATATCATTGAGAACATTTTTTATTTCTTGACAATAAGACTGTCCTATAGAATGCTCAGATTGACTTCTTAACTTTGCAGATATGATAAAAAATAATGAATTTAGTGACATTCCTGGTTTCTGGACATCTGGTCCAGCTCCTCAGGTTCTTTGAATAAACTGGTGCTAATTTTCTAACTTCACCTATAATGTTAATCACTGCTAAATTAATTCTATTTCATGCTTTACTATTAAAAAAAAAAAAAGTCCAAAATCCTTTATAGAAGGTCAGCATTGGGTATGAAACCACACTGAAATGAAAATATTAGAATGGTAGGGCAAGAGACCCAAAGATCAAGGAGCAGACCCTCATTAAAATAATGGTACCATCTTTATTTCTGAAGTACTAGCTGTTTCAAGGACTGGTTGATGAAAAACAAACAGGACTTAACCTCTGGACTCATGCTATGATTACTCATTATTATTATCACAAAGATGTGATATAGTTCTGTCCAAAAAGAAGGAGTTCTAGTTCACAAATGTGTGAATTGACACAGGCAGGTGCCAGAACAACCCCAAAACCCAAAACCACAGCTGAAAGGAAAAGAGCACATTTGGTTAATTACCTTGCTAACTGGAGGATCCCAGAGCAGCACATGGGCGGCAGAGACACTCCAGTGGGAATCCAGCACCATCAGGCTCAGTCCAGTCATGGCAGGCAGCAGGGCTGCTGTTTGCAACCATGTATCAAGGGCCCACACACATGGAGTTTGACATCATGCTACGACCTCCCCTGTGCCTTTTATGACCTCTGAACTTTGGGCTCTCTCCCAAGACGGGGAGCTCAAGCATGTCCATGAAAGTGCCTACAAGTCTCTGTAAACATGTACGCTATCACCACACAGAAACTCTACCTCTCAAAACAGACAAGGGATAAATACCTGTAGGCATTTCCACTTCCAGGTAGGTTTCTATCTCTGATATTCTCCAAGCCTTGGTATTCCCAGCTGCAAGTTCACTTGTGCAATTCTGCCACTCTCTTTGCAATTCTTCAGCTTTTAACCTTTTCCTCCCAACAGTATAAAACTTTACTTCTCCCAAAAGCCAGTTTAATTCTGATATCTGCATGAAATAGAAACCTTCCCAACCTTCCTGTGAACTGAAAAAGCTCCTGGATCTCAGCTGCTGAGTCATGCTCTAAAATTATAGGACCTGGAGTGACAATCATAGCATCCCACTTCAAGTGCTGGTAGGTCACCCACTCTCTCTTTGTAGGCAGTGTTGAGAAGTCCTGTAAGGCGCGGGTAGTTTGGGTGACTCACGCTCTAAGACCTCAGCTGTCTGCAAAGGGAGTGCAGGCCAAGCGAGTTAGACACAAGCATCTATTCTGCACGTGTGGTCAGCTTGTGACCTGGCCAGATCTGGGCTGCATGGCAACACACCGCTAGCCTCTGGCCTTCTGAACCCATCACAGCAGCCTAACTTGAGGCTGCTTTGCTCGAAAATCCACCTGTGTGCTGAAGCAGCACCATGATGCCTCTTGAAAGACAGAAATTGTGTCCATAACTGTACATGAAGCAGTGCCAGCCAGTGCTGCAGGAGCACAAATGTTTGTACTGATGAACTGAATGTTGGAGACATAGACATTCATGGTCTACTTTTAACTCTAACTGGCACTTCCCCAAACATTTTCCTCAGGAAAATGCAACAGCCAGTACAAGGTGAGCACAGTTCCTGAAAGGTTCAGTTAAGACAACAATAGCATTCTCTTCAGGATGAGGTAATAAATAATCTGAGTTTGCCTTAATGCCAGAAAAGGCTTCTGGACCCACTTAATTTACAAGACAGTCATAGCAAGCTGGATCCCCAGACCTTGTCCTGGATTTGTTGAGAGCTCACTGAATCCATGATGCTTCAAAAGAAATATATCAGGCCATCGACACTAATGCTTTCTGCTAAAAGCTGGGTTTGCCAGATATCCTGGGCATTCCTAGTGCCAGATCAGTCATTCTGATTCAGAAACAAATTACTCTCATTTTTAATGGGAAAAATGAAATTTATCTCACTTTTAAACCTGAAATTTATCTTAATTTTGACAGAAGGAATCACTGATAATGATGTACTTCAGTCTCTAGAGTCCACTCAAACCTTGGTCTTGTCTAATATAGTTAGTAAAAGTGTCAGTCAACAGACAAATGTTCACCAGGAATGGAAACAAATTACTGAATCATTTAGGATTGCTTATTAAAACCATAATTTTCTATCACAATTGAACTTAGCTAAACTGCAACTAGTACCTAAGACTAGTCTACTTTGTTTTAATTTATTCCAATAATTTCAGGCATCAGCTTAAAACTGTTTTATCTTAACTCTCTTTTCCACACACTGAAATTTTCATCTAGCTTTGACCATATCAGTAAATCATCTCAATGTCTACTTACTCTGGTGTTTATTCAGGTTTATTTCTCTACCAATTAGTTCAGTCTTCAGGGATGTTGGTCTGAGACTAAATTCAGCTTTTTAAAGGTCAATGAACAGCCACTCTACAAGTTAGTTATACAGAATATTCACAGGAAATTAATTGCCTAAATGCATGCACTTTTAGTAAATAATCCATTTTATACTGCTTTAAGAAATGCATGATTGACATGAATATGTCTCTTGACATATTAATCTGTATTATAAATGGTGGAAATCATAATTACTGGAAGGAAAATGGCCATAACACAGCTGGAGAAAATATGCTAAATAGAAAACTACTCTCTGTGAGTGAAATTTAATTATTCTCCAGAAATCTCAATCCTGACATTGTAGAAGTCATGCAATCCCTTCTGAATACAACTACAAATTGTAAATTCAGTACTTTTCCCGTCTAATGGTAAAATTATTTTTATCCAGCACTTCACCTTAGCTCCATCTTTGAGAATCAACTTCCTTAATCTTTGGTTTGTCAGTGAATATTTATCAGAGAGAAAAGGAAAGCCTTTTAATTTGAAGCAGCACTTTTTGATTATCTATTACTAGCCTGCTTTCCCACAGAATAATGCTCAGGAGGGAAAGGGTTAAGAAGTCTTTGAAAGCACTTGACAGCATGCAGAAGGAAAGGTGAGAAAGCTGATGTTATACAGCAGCTGTGACAGCATTAGGGGAAGAGATGATAATGAATGAGGACAGAAGGAGATTGTCAGGCAAAAGAGGAAGGAAAATACCTTGTCTGGGTATACCCAGAAAAATGCCTTTATCTGGGCATTTTAGTTCTTTCTTCAAGCACTAGGAAAACACTTTAACTGAAAATTTTCAATACTACAGAAAATGCACTTACCCTGTGCTGGTTGTACTACACCAGATTTAGGCAGACAGATCACAAAAAGCATTCCCCAGTTACTCTCCTCCCTTGTTCCACACAGGTGTCTTGTCCCCATTCACACTGAGAGCAAAGACTGGTCACACCTGCTCACCAGAATGACCAGGTTTCTGGGACATGGAGGTAAAGTGCTCCTCCATGTGCAGGCCTGCATTTGCAACCCAGTTACATGGCACATTACAGAACAGCTCCTCTTGGCTGAGCAGACCTACGGCAAAGCTCAGCACTATGGCCTACATGGAGCATAAGCCATGCTCCTTCTCTTCCAGAACCAAAACCAGAATATTCTAATGGGAATTAGTCATACTTTAAGGGGTTACTTCTAGGCAGCTTTCAGATGCTGATGGATGCATTCATAATAAAGATCTTGCCTAGCAAGGAACAACAGAAATTGTTGGTATTTGTGACTTCAAAGGTACACATGACTCTGCTTTCTTGCAGTAAATGCTAGAGCTCACTGTGTCATTGTGGTATTCTTATGCTGTTTCATAGGTGGAAATAGAGACATACCTGATTCTAATAAGTGACAGTTGTTGCTAGGGTAGGAGGTTTTCACAGGATTATATGCAAAAATAAAACATAAAATAGGAGCCTTAGCTCCTTGACATAATCCTTTTCTGACGAGGTTGAGATTTCTTTTTTGTTATTGTGTGAGCTCAGCAGATTCAGCCTAAGCACAGCTCATCAGCTTTCTATTTCTGCTCTCACTGGGTAAGCATATGTCACAATTCACTGAACACCTCAAAGTCATTTACGAGCTCCTTATTAAATAAGTTCTGTAACAGGAATTTCACAGGTGATGCAAACTACATGCTGGCAACTTCATGTTATTAAGCTGCCTAAAGGTCCTGCCCTGGGCCAGGACAAAGGGTATCCATGTTCTGCTCCATGTGTAAGTATTCACACATGATAGTTCCAGAGCCATAATGTTGAAATAAAAAGGAGCTGTCTGCTACTTCCATAGGAGGAAAATGTTTCATTCCAGAAGGCATCACCTGTGGGAATAGCAGAATTGCCTTCGGGATCACTCTGAAGTTTACAGAACACACTCATAGACTGACATACATGTGCCACCCTGAGGTATCAGACACTGCCCTCCTCCTGCTTGCAGTCCCTATGGATACTACCAGAAAATTGGGTCTGAACCAAAATGCTTGGCCCTGAGCAGCCTGTTTCTTGTCAGGAGCATCACTGAATGAGACACAGCTAAACCTTGGGCTGCCTCCAGGCAGGAAATACTGAGCTGAGTTTGTGACTGAAAAGGGTAAAACCCAGTGAAAGGGGTCAATGCATTACGGAAAGAAACTTCCTCAAGCTGAACAAGGAACTCAGGCCTGGTGCCCACTGAGGCGCTCAGCCCTACAGATGCTGAAAGACAGAGATCAACAGTGGTACTTAGGCAGCAGCTCTCCAAAAGGAGCACTTTGTGGCCTTGCAAGTTGGAACCTTCCTTCAGTGGAGGTCACAGAAACAGGAGCTTTCGCCAAAGGCAAGAAGGATGATAATCATCTATGGCCACCTCAATTTCTTTGAGAATTTAAACAGTTAAGCAGATTTAGCAAAATATATAAACCCCAATTCCTAAAATGCCATATAAACCATAAATGAGAGAACTTTCTGGCAGAGCTTCACAACTCATGAAACGGAATCTTCTAGGCAAGACGGCAACAGTTTTTGGCACAAAGTGTGGTCTGGGCATAGCCTGAGAATAAGGCCACGCTACATGGGAGTAAACTCAGTCTTGAAATGCTAAAGAAGGAGAGGTATCATTCAGGAGAGAGAAGATAGAAGTTAATTTCACAGTTGGCCTTGACATAAACCTTCATCTAATTGGTCTTTTGGCAATCGGGATTAGTTCAGGAATTTAGGAAGAGCTGTGACTTCATTCTCTTAGACACATGTGCAGACTCTAGGATGAAACATTTAAATAATTGAGAGCAAAGGATACTTTTCCAAATATCATTTTTGATCAGTTTGTTTAACTGTTAAAAATAATTTCTGTTTAATGTTCCAGAGGGCTTTCATAGGGGTCTATGGTAATGAAGAATCCTTGGAAGTAAGTAGATTACTTAATTCTGTTTCCTTCCTAAAACATGATCCTGAGTAAGACAATAGCCTTAGTCTCTAATAAAATACCATCTTTATTTCCTAAAGGACCTGTAATTTAATGTAGCCCAGTTATTGCTGCTGAAGCTGTACAAACTTCTGACACATTTTTATGCTTACTAATATTTCTTTAATTTCAAAATGCCTAGGTCATCTTTGCATAAAAACGGGATAAATATATCGTAAATACAGAAGAAACTACTCACTTCAGATTTTTTAAGGGAAGAGTACATGTGATATTACCGCGTAGGCTTGATTTTGTTGTGTGGATGAGTAAATTGCAGATATTCTCTGGTTTTGTAACGTAGCTTATTCTTTGATGCTGCTACAAAGTCCTGATATTGCTGACTTCAGTACTATAGCAATTATTCATATCATCATACCACTAAACACTAAACACAAGCTTGGTCCTGAAATGCACTCCTCAAAGACGTGAAACACATAATACAATCAGTTATACATGATCAAGCAGGTGTTTAATATGGCAATACCACTAATTAGCAATTTGCTGTCTCAGAGCCTCAGCATTCAACTCTAGTTTGTATTAGTTTGAGAGCATCACCAGCTCTGCTATTGTACGCTGAGTTCTACTCCTGGTCCATCCTGATGCACTAATGGTTGAGGTACTGCTTAGACATGTGGTTTGAAAATGAAACAATCCCTTGTTGCACCATAGCTAACATGAGCAAGGACCACTGATAAGTCTGTGGGTGACAAGCAGTGCTGACAAATCTGGTCAGAAGTGTCTTTTCATGGCTCTCAGTTCCATTGCTTAACCACATCTGTATGGTTTATCAGTGCTGCATGCCTGTCAGAGATGTTGCAAAAGGCTCTACAGAGCAAACAAATTAGGGAAAAAACATGAGATATAACTGTCACTGGTTTTGAAAATAAAATCTCTATTCTTCCTTCATTGTAATTCTGTCTCTCATTCCAATGGAATGTTAATTTTACACCTTACAAACAAGCTTACTTATGCAAAAGATGATTTGGCAAAGTACTGCTGAATTTGGCAGAGACGACAATAATTTGCCTGAAAAGAAACAACATTGTTTTCTCAATGAGTCTCGTTTGGAGGGGTATAAATATAAAAGTATTATTGGTAAGATTTACTTGTGTCAGCATTAAGAATTGGTTTGACTTGCAAAAACAACCAAACTTGTGTAACATTCTTGACTTTAAGCTAAGACTCATCTTCTCTCCTTCATGAGTACATTCTTTACTTACCCAATTTGATGCTAGACTAATCTACCATTCTGCAATTCTATTCCAAAAATAAAGAGGATTCCTTTGGTATTAATATTTTTCATTTCCTCAATATTTGTCTTTGCTTCTTAAATATTAATATGGTATCACTGTTTTTTAAAGTCAGAATGATTGTTCTGATGCACATTTTTTTCCCGTTCCTTTTCTAGCCTAATGTCATAAAGCATTTAGAAGTTGCACTTTCATCAGAAAGTGTTAGTGTGCCTCTACCACTGTTTCTGCATATCTGAAGCATTATTCTGGATTTCCTTAGCTTTGCTGCCTGAAGCTGGACTGATAGAATCCCCTATCAATGAAAAGTCCCATGGTGTTAACAATTTTAAAGGCAGCAGTATATCAAATGTGTGCCTCAGAATCTTTAATATGAAAAATGTGTATGAGATATTTCCCAAATACTGGTCTATGAACCTAACTTGCTCTTTTAAGTTTGTGCTGATGAAGGTTATTTCTGTAAGAAGGATATGCTGCAACTAGTGAAGATTTGTAGCTACAGTGCTATTCTCTAGATTTCAACAGATTTGAAATAAGAGGGTTTCTGCTCCCACATTTGAAATCTATACTCAGTGAAACTGGCTGAGGTGTAGAAATCAGCAAAAAAAATAATTTGTTGCTGAATAGATAACAAGTGTGAGCTATTTCCAGCGGGGAGGAAAAGAATTGCAGGGAGCCTCTAATGTAAAATCTTCGTTCTGAAACAGAGCAAGAATGAAAGGGTTTTGGACTGTTTCCTACCATTTCCAAATGCAGAATACTGCACACTGCAGGCATTCTATATGGAGATCCTCTACTGGAAGTCAGCAAGAGACAATAACTTCACTAGACAAATAGCTGTCTCCATCCAAAGAATAATGGCTGCACTGCTTCTAGAAGTATATGCATCCTGCATGGCCCAGAATGGCTTCTCAGTATGATTCCTATGTGTTCCTATTTCTAATGCTGAAAATTAACCAGGGAATTTGGAAATAGTGCTACTAAGCATGTACTTTTAAAGGTGACTTTGTAAAACCTAAATCTGTTGAATTTCAATTTCAGAAAAGCAAGTGGGCAATTAACTTACATGCCAGAATTGTAGTTGAGCAAGACTGATAGTGACAGGAAAAAAACCCCACAAAGATGCAAACAAACACAAAACACTTGTTCTCTGGATAAAAGTTTTCTTTTGAAATTTTAAAATGAAGAATCAAAGGTTCCTTTGGGTTTCTTTGAGCAATTAGTTTCTTAACCAAGGAATTTAATAATCATGGACAAACAAAACTAAGTACTTTAAGAGAGATTTGTCAGGGGATAAAAAGAGTATAGCTTCTTGCAAGACTTTCCAAACATTCCAGATAAATTATTCCTTCTGGAAAGAAATCGTAAAAAAATTAGAAGTAGATAACATCTTTCTCAGGAACAGTTCAGACACCTGCGCTATAAATACAGAAAAGTATACAAGTATTAAGTTCCTCAAAGAAGACAAATTCTTCCACAGTGGTTCATCATTCTGACTGACTACAGGGCTAGAGCAGAAGTAGCACGTCAAAAACACATTTTTCAGGTAAAGTTTTGACCCAATTCAAAAATCTTTCACTGTCTCCATTTAGACCACAATTTCACATTGGAGTGGTTGTATTTTAGACTGAGCTAGGCAAAACCCTTGCAGTCATTTTTATTTTTAAGAATATGCTACTAATAATCAGCTCAAGGACAATACAAAATTTCCATTTATGTAGAAATTATAATGATGTTTTTCTACAACTCGTGGGATAATATAATTCCAGCTGTGAGATAAAGAAAATTAGAAAAGTATATACACATCATTTATTCTTTAAGGATATGTACATCTTAAAATAAATAAATAAAGAGTTAGGGTGGAATTCAGACAATGGATAGTTAAACCAAGAATATTATAAGAAAACATTTCAATAAGGAGGATTTCTGTGTAGTCTGCCTCTCATTCCTTTTCTTTTTAGTCAGATTTCAAATGAACTAATGGAATACCCATAAATTATATAAAGTAATAAATGCGCTATGTATTGTAAAAGAGATATTTTATTGTTTGAGGTGACTACTCCAAACTAATCTCAGCTGCAAAAAAACTTGCTTTGAAATTGTTTTACTGATGTCATTTTGAAAGTTACATTTAAAATATCTGCTTATCATCTGGATAGTGCAGCTCTTATAACAGCATATTTAAGTATGGAACATCCAATATTCAAGTCCAATAATTAACATAATTATCACATAATTACTTCATAATTAACTAGGTTGGAAAAGACCTTGGATATCATTGAGTCAATCCTATGATCTAACACCACCTCATCAACTAAACCATGGCATTAAATTATTAGAAATGAAGAGATTGTGGGAAAAATACAGAGGAAATCTCTATAAATTAGCTTAACACATTAGCTCACTTTACACTCAAAATCTTGCCGTGAAGCCACCAACCCACTAAAGTATTTGAAGGAAAAGACCCCATAAGTTCCATGCAACTTGCCTGTAGAAGGGCTGTGAACAAATTAACATCACAACCATTCCTAATTAGAGCTGAAATGTCAGGTTTAAAAAGTAAGAGCACTTTCTCCTGCAGCTGATGAATTGACAGAAGAACAGAAAAGCAATGTGAACAATATCTCAAACTATCATTTCTGATGTAGCACTAAGTGTAATTACAATGGTATGTTAGAAGAATATATCCATGCCTAAAGACCTTGAGCTCTGAATAAAACTGCTTGATGAAATGTTAACTTAAATGTGGCACAAAGGAGCAGACTTTTCTATGAATCTATCCTTCTATATTACAAAAAACCTCATAAATTTTATTAATTTATTAAGTGGAATTGAGAGAGATACTGAATGTAGAATACAATAGAACAGAATATTCCCTGTTACTAAGCATACCATGGGAAAATTTCTTCAATCTTCAAATTCGCTAAAATTCATTTCAATTTCCTTTATATCAATGCAGCTATCAGAATCATTGAGAGGACCAAGTTTCTCTAAATGATACATTAATCCCAAGAAAAGATTCTTAAACCTGAAATTCTGGCTGGTGAAAGAAGCTGAACTGGCTGGAAAAATAAGCTGAACAGGCTGCTAGTTAACCAAGAAGTTAAGAACTTTTGGCATTGATTGTCAAGAGTTCAGGTTTTACTTATGGAAAAAAGCCTGATACAACTGAATTATTATTAAAGAAACTAAAGGAATTAATGATTCTTCCTTTAATGGTGTGTATTGAAAGATGCAAGCTTACTTAGTCACCCCTTTTTTTCCCTTTTTTTTTTTAATCCAAGAAACATGCAGGTGGGACCAGAAGCACATTGCCACACTTTTCTTTTCCTTCTGATTCAATATGGAAGTGCCAACTGGTTTGTTTACTGGAAAGGTCAAAAGCCAGAGGGGAATTTANTCTTTTTCCCCCCTTTTTTTCCCTTTTTTTTTTTTTTTTTTTTTAATCCAAGAAACATGCAGGTGGGACCAGAAGCACATTGCCACACTTTTCTTTTCCTTCTGATTCAATATGGAAGTGCCAACTGGTTTGTTTACTGGAAAGGTCAAAAGCCAGAGGGGAATTTAGAAAGGATAGCTGAATGCTTAGTCATTAAGATGAAAGGTGATGTAGCACTTTCACCACAGCTAAACAGAAAAACTTTTCTTTTTTTTTTTTGTAAGATTAAAAATTGTCCATTCTGGTGATACCACAACACAATCCCTTTCCAGACAGCTGTGTTGTCTATGCACTGTGATCCACCCTGCACTGAGTTTCTGTTAGCTTGGCGTGCTACAGAAAGCAGCTTCTCCTGGAACTAGAACTATACCAAAGCATTGGGAGAAGTGATTTTGTAAGCCTCCCTCACAGAAAAACAAGACTAGTACTGGCCAAAAGCACTGGCAAATACTGGGTCACAAAATAAATGTAGCATGATGTCAGTCTGGATGGAAGGAGCTGGAAATTGCCTTCATTCCCCATTTAGAAAATAGCTTCAGTTAAAGACTGTTGAGAAAAGGAGATATTTTAGAAATGTTGACTCACTCTGTTTTGACATTTCATTTAATGTCAACTTTTATTGTTGTTTTGAAGTGGTATTTTTCATTCCCAGATTGCCTTCTAAAAGGAAGGTTAACAAGCATTTCAACTGACATCTCCAAAGATGTGGTTGTTTCAGGTTCTTTCCCCAAAACAGACTTCAAATTCGCTTTTTTCCCAACCAAAGCAAGAAGTCTACTACATGACTGAGATTAATTTAAAGGCTTAGAAAGCCAAAGCCTGTGGAGATCCTTGAATTATCACATCAGAAGATAACTACAAGAGCACAACATTTTGTTATTAAAAAGAAGAAAAAAAAAATCAGAAAAGGGCTCCTCTCCTGTCCTTCATCTTTTCCTTCTCCCAAATCCCAGTAATTTTCCTCCTTTATCTGGGATCCATTTTTTCAGTTCTGTTTGTTAGCAGCAAGATCTGTCTCAAGTAGAACTTTTGCTGAAATCTTCCTCTTTTCACAGTAAATCCATTAACTCCTTTCATGTATCTTTTCTGTGTTCTAAGGTCTTCCCTACCCTTACCATTATTTCAGCCTGGTGGATGCCTGGACTTCAACTCTGCTGGACCCAAGTCAATTCCACAGCCTCTTTCTGAGTGACACTATGTCCCAGTTCAGCAAGACGTTAATGGTGAACAGTGAAAATAATTAGGCAATCCAAGCACTCATACACGTAACTAATTAGTCTAGGAGAAGCAGGAAGCTGACAGTATGTTCTGAATAAGTTCCGTTAATGAAGAATGGTCTGACAGAGACAATTCTAATTGCACCATGGTATGTCTAATCTAATTATGTTAATAGTTTATTTGCACTCTAAATCATCTCTGTCAGCTCAGATATGGAAATCTGGTAGATATCACATGGTGCTAGTGAAATCTAATGAGAACATCTCTCTTCCCTGAATGCTCGTTCTATCTGAGCATGAGTGTTGCGTTGCTCTGAATACTAGGCCAGTTGGGAATTCCTTAATGAAAATGCTCTTTGAGTATTTTCCTTGGGAAAGACCAGTTCATCACAGAAAACTGTTTGCAGGAACATTATTTGAGACACTCTTCAGGTAGGGTGTTTTAAGTTGTTCCTCCTTTGGGACTCGTAATTGATAGTACTTTGGAGTACTTCTAAGGCCAGGACCAATAGATTACCATTCACATAGGAATATTCATCCCACACTGATTATTTTTCTTATAAATATATTCTTAACAGCAACTCTTAGAATAAGCTCTCACCAGCCAGGGTTATTCTTCATTGTACTAGATAGAACAGCCTCCTTCAGCGACTGAAACAACTACTCTGCATCACTTAGGGTTGGTGGAGAGAAGGTGGATGCAGTGCTTCAAAGACTCTGGAAGCCGAGTGATGCTGACGATAAGGAAAGTTAACCCAAGAGCCTGAAAAGCTATGACCTATACCAGTGCTTGACTGCTAGGCAGAAAACTATTCAGAAAATTTGAGAGTATTCTGAGCAATAAAAATGGTCAAGGAAAAAGGGAGGGCAGTTTCTTGACAGAAAACCAGACTGTTGGACCAGACAGAGGAAGATGACCAGGTGCCATGTAGCAAATGGTCATGCTAATCTCAGCCATTACAGGTGGACTATTACCAATTATTTAAAAAGCATATCATAAAGATGTGCTTAACTTTGTTTAAGAAATATAATTTTTAAATCAGTGTAGGCAAGCAAAAAAAAAAGGCAAATTCCTTCAGTACATCATAAGGGGCAGGAAGCTATTAGGCATCTCAAAGTTAAAATAAATTGCATAAATGACAGCAATCACAGTAGTGCTGCATTCTGTTCAAGTCACATGTATTCAGAGCTGCATAACTAAAAGGTGTCATGTCATACTGCAGCAGCCAACACTGAAACATCCCAGAAACTGCTTAGATACCTAGACAGTCAGCTAAGAAAGTTCAGGTGAGAGAGATCCCAAATGTCCTGTCCTGTCAAGTGTGTGAGGATTTCAGGGCTTCATTTGTATACACACACACACAGGTGAGAGACCATTTGGGAATTTTAATCTATTCCAGCTAGTCTCCATGGCTGTGGATATCCCATACACCTCTGTCACAGCTGTCAGTCCCTTATGGAAGTGGTGGCCCTGGCATGCTATACTAGGTACCTATGTGAACAACTATTATAAAGCCTCATAGAAAACTGCAGGTCCCAGAAAGACCAAAAGTCTTTAGGATACCCAGGAAGAACACCCTTTAAAGACCTACCTCTCCATCAGTCATTAAGGGAAGAAGGAAGCATGTACAGAAAGTATTTCCACTTGTGTAATGAGTGGCAGGACTCTGCGACTGGCAAAATCAATTGAGTTACCATCCTGAGGTGCCTGCAGAGAAGTTGCATGTTCACCGAAAATCAGAATGATGGCTATTCAATCTAACCTACAGCAATAGTAGAGCTGTAGGTGGCAGCTCTGCATTCACAGAAAATCAAACTGATTAATATTTCATCATAGATATAAACTCTGCTTTTCAGGTATGCATGGAGAATGTTACCAGTGTCTTAACTGTAAGAAACATTTTATGTTGGCATTGAAAACAAGAGATCTGAATGACATTCTTGTTGGGACACAATCTAATTTATCATTCCTTTTGCGCCATTAACCCATTCTCACATTGACTGCCCTGTCTGTAGCAGAAACGTCTGTCTGCCTCATACCCTCTAGAGGTAGTAGTGTCTATTACCAGCAACCTGTCTGAGCCTTCTGGAAAGTTTCTGCCTAAGGGAGAATATCCAAGAAATATTGCACAACCACCTCAAAAGTTTTTTGGTCCCAGAAGCCTCACTCAGACCCAGCTGGGCAGGAAGAGTTCCTTAGCTCCTAGGGCTGTGGGAGAAAATTACAGTGGAAAAGTACCTGCAGCCCAAATGCTTAAAATAGTCAAACTTTGATTATTATTGTCAGTTTACTGACCAATGTTTTGAAAATTTCCAGTAATTGATTTTTTTATCTGTTTCTATGAAATGAGGTGGATGATCACTACTTATTGTGTGAAAGACCAGAGTGTTTGAGAGTTACAGTGAAACATTTTGAAAACCATCCTGTAATTCTAATTATATGGAGACAGACAGTAAGTCACCCTTCAAGATGAAATTCTTAATGAGTAGTTTAACTTCTACCAGACAGGCAAGAAAATTCAAAAGCCAAATTTTGCCAAAAGACAACCAAGTGACACAATAAGAAAAAATCAGGTAGCGCCTGGCTGACATATTCCATAAAAAAAAAAATTTCTTCTCACTGCAGACTTTGTTTACAATAGTTTTCCTGTCCCTGATCCTCAAAAAGTTTGACAAACTCTTCCAAATAACTACTGTAATTTAAGAAAATGAGAAACTTTATATATGTGCTATATATGTGTACTTCCTAGCTTATTTATGTACTAATATGTGCAGGTTTTTGCAAATGCCTACATATGTACTTCTATTATTCACACCCCCAGTATTGCTTTATGCACCAGTCTACTCAAGTTTTCTAGGTGAGGTTAGTGACTCTCTGGAGCTGCACATGGAGAGTCAGTAAGTATTTTGCTTAGGAGAATGGCTTGACAGTACCTGTGAATCAGGACTATATATATATATTTCTTCAAAGCATTTTCGGCTCAGATCACATCTTTTCCCAAAATATATTTTAGACTTGAGGGGAAAAATGGCAATGGTAGGAGCATAAGAAAACCTTTCTGGGTTTAGAGCCTGTGTTTATTTGTCTATTTTATTTCCTTATCTCTGTACAGATACCTAAAACTAGAATTTTGAGTCTATAGGATTTTTTTTAATGGGAATTCATATGAGGGAAAAACTCTTTGGACCTTCCTTGCTCTCTCATGAGCTAACGAACACTCATGAGATCATGTGGAACTCAGTTGCACAAAAACAAATTGCATTTTGAAGATGTAGGCCTTGATTCTGAAAAAAAAATACAGTTTTGTTCAGATGAATAAATGGAACTGCACATGAGTTCAAAGGCAAATAGGCCCACATATTTGCAGAACTGAAATTTCATTTTCATCCTTATAAGTGATAGCCCAAACCTTTCTTCCACACTTGTTTCATTTGGATTTTGTCCCCTAAAAGATGGGGGAAATACCAGAAGCTGTCTAGAAGGACTTCTCTCTAAATATCTCAGACTGCTATAGCTGTTTTGAAAAAGAAGATTTATTCATTTCTGATAAGAGCATGGTCTTATCTGAAAATTAATTACGTCAACTGTTTTAACACTCTTTCAGTTCATACAATAGATTTCCATGGTAATACTGCCTCCATTTAAAATTGATTGGAAGTGGATTTTGGTTACTTATAATTTCACTAATACTGATCTTTCATTTCAGCATTCCCAGTCCTTCTGTTGTTTTTATTTCAGTTTAAAATTACTCAACTTTTCCACAGAACAAAACACTTCATGATTGTAACATTTTCTAGCCATTGTACTGAGAACCATTAGAGCCTTCCTGCTGGCACGAAACCATTTGTAACACATGTCTTTTACACCAAGGACAGGCATTTTTCTTCTCATGAAAAAATTCATCCAAATGTTCATAGTCTGGGCCTCCCACCCTAAGAAATAAAAAAAAAATAATTGCAGTGTTACTAAGACTGGGTCAGTAAACTTCATCAGTTCCTTCTTCTGCACATTTCACCTTAATAGCACATCACCTTCTCTGTCATGCCTTTCTCCAGAGGCTACAGGAATTTTACCTCACAAGAACTCCAAGAGGTACATCCAAGCAAATCTAATAAAAACAGTCTATTAAGAACTTCTAAAGTCAAGTCGAGACTCCCTTATTTGCCCCCAGATATGTAGCAACCATAAATGCTCCTTTACTGTTTTTCCAAAGGATTCCCCATGAGCAACAAGAATAATTCATGTTGTATAATAGTCATTTGTTTCTAGGAAACCAGTCGTGTATTGTAGGACATGGAAGATGCATTGAATGAAAAGGAAAAACAGGTTAAGGGAGTAAAATGGTGTCCTAGATAACTGCCTTCCACCCAGATGCCTACTACAGATGCCAAGTAAATAATTTATCATTAAAATGTTTGGTTGATCATTGTCTTCCTTAGATTTTAAGGCTCATTTTCTTAGACACTTGAGAACTCATTGTGGAAATACTGGATGCTCAATCTTGCAACTGAAATTAATCATAACTGAGTTCTTGGAATAAAAAAATTTGTTTTTAATGATAAATTTCCTGGAGAAGGTTAAAAAACACAAAAATAAAAGCACCAGGGCTTGACCCCCCCTGTAATTTATTTCTGAAGAGCTACATGAAATATTAGTTTTATTGTTTCAATAACGATAAGAAAAGCACGGATCTTTTGACTGTCAAGGGGAACAATTCAAGAGACACTCAGAGTATGAAAATTCTATTTTAAATCATTACTCTTTAGATGTCAGAAAATTAGTTCAGGTCTCAGAACTACTTGTTGTAGAGACTGATAGAAATGGGTTTAGGAAAACAAATAAGTTTCCGAAAATATGAGTTGATAATCTGCAGCCCATTGAAATCTGTGTTGCAAACAGGCTCAATAGGGGAAAAAAGCCTTACTCACCCAATATTTGTTGAGGAACTGGAGCTCAGTGTTTTTGAGGTGAAATCATTGACCTCTACTACTTCAAGAGAACTCAGTTATCTGAAGCAGTAATAAGTTATTTTTCCCCCTCTGTGAAACAGTCTCCAGAAAGCAATATATTGCACTGCTCCATAAAAAAAAAAGGAGTCAAAACACCACAGCACCCTAAAAGTATCACTGTAAACTGAAAAGTACAGTTGGTCACAAATATAAAACTCTAATTTATTTTATAGAAAAAAATAGGGTTTTTTATCTATAGGAAATTTTCTGATTGTTTTGTTCTCCTCTGTTTCAGTCTGAAGGAAAAAAAGCAAATATATTTCTTTTAGGTTTACCTGAATCTAAATATTTCAGTTGTCAAACTGAAATAAGCTACTATTTGTCTTCTTTGATATACTACCCATTTATCTATGTAATAAAGTCCGCAAGTCTGGCAGGGTAGTTTTCCTGCTGATGCAGTAGGTGGAGGGGAGGAGGGGAAGAATCAGAATGCTTATAGATAATTGAATACTTAAAATACAGACATTTTTAAGGAAAATGCACCCTTATTTGTGAGAAAGATTTATTTGTTGTAGAGTTGTATCATTCAGTGTATGGAATTTTACAATTGAGTTTTATACTCAAAGGATAAATATTTCTTTGCTGGTGGTTCAGTTAACCAAGTATTAATAGAAAAGCCCACTAGGTTATTAGTTTAGTAGTTTTCATTTAACATGACAAAAGGCAGGCTAAAACTTATGCCTTCCTGAAGTTATAGGAGATATTACTTTCTCCTGTACATTTTGTAACACAAAAATGCTTGTCATACAACAAAAATAGCGTGTTTGGCAAGCACAGGACAGATCTGATTTTGTTGGTATTTTAATTACATATTTTACAAAAAGTCCACCTTCATCAGCTTGGACTTTTCAAGTGCATCTTATAAATAACTCCCTTGATGGAAATTACTCAGAGACCTACCTGACAGCATGAACAGCCCACACCTCAGCTGTTACACACCAGAACGGCTCACAGCTGAGGATCAGGACTAGCAAAAACCTGGGGAGTGTAACAGAATGTTTCTCTAACACTTTCTACCCTCAGACACTCTTGATCCAACTCTATTTTATTACTGCAGCAAAAGAGCAGCATAAATGTGATACTTTTTCCTCTTTAACAGGAATATTTTGATTTACTGGAGGACTACTGGTGAAATACAAAGAAACATAGCATAAGAGAATTTGACATTCATTTTAACTTAGTGGCACAGCAGAATTCTGTCAGTGTCTAGAAGATGAGATTTCCATACCAGATCATGTTTTGATCTTTTTTTTAAACAGAATTTTTAAAATAAGAAAATGAGAGAGAAGAAAAGCCTGTATTTCCACAGGTACTGACACTGAAGGAGCCCCGTTTCCTATGGATTTAGATGTTGCATAATTTTATATCTCAGAGGCTATCTATGCTGGAAGAAAAGTAAGTTCCAAGTTTTACTCTGCATACTTGGTCCCTTAGGGCATACATTGACCACACCTTAGCTTTATGATAGGATGTGACATGAGCTCATGGCATGGCTTGGATACAGCAGGGATTCCAGTTACAGTGATGCATGGCTGCTCTGGGTACCCAAAGCATTGTGCATTGTTCCTCTATGCCCCTTGTCAGATCTTTCCACATAAAATTTCCTGGAATCCTGTGACATGAGTACTCATAGTACAACAGATCCCTCATCTGAGCCACTTCTACAGACTTCCTCCTCCATTGGCTGCACATTTTCACAAAGCTTTGAGAGTTTAGCCTTTCAGGCTTCTACCTGTTTGCAAAATTTGGCTGAAATATTTGAAGACAGCTGTAAGAGAGTGGGAAAGCTGGAGGAAGAGAAAGGTTCTGGTTACACTACCAGACATGAAAAGTGCACTCAAAAGAAAACAGGCAAAGCAAACAAAGAATTCCAACTAGGTTCCACACATAATACATTTCATAGAAGACTGCAATGTGTAAGCAAAAGCAGTAAAATACTCTTTATATTATCAGATAACATGCAGAAACAAACAAATGGATTATTCATTACAAACTCCAATGATTAATGTGTTTTCAAATCATATTGCTTTTTCTTATAGCTGTAAAGAGATTACTATGTTTAAATGCATGAATTGTAGCTTCACAAAGATTACTAAATAATTTTGACTGCATCTTCAACATTAGAACTTCAAAATTTCCCCTCAGAGTGGCCCCATGCTGAACCTGAGTTGACCTAAACCAATAGAGAAGACCATTTTCATGTTCCTAAAAGATACAGTGGGTGATAAAATTCCTACACTTATTTGTAGGCACAGGCATGGAAAACTTTATTTAAACTACTGGTTATTATAGCTTTGTTTTGTCTATAATACATAATTTTATTACAATATATACTCTTATTATAGGGTACTGCAGACAAAAGTTATGATGTGTAAATGGACCAGGGCATAGACACTGAGGCTTTCAGATGCTATCGGAGCACGATGATAATAAACACCTCTGTGCAAAAGCATATATCTTTTAGTGTCCTTTAGACCTTATTAAAGGTTCTTCCCCAAATCAGTGTGACAAAAAATAAATATTCTCTCTGAAATGTCTATATCTGTCCCCAAAAGATACACCAGGACTTTTGCAAGTGATCATTGTCAGCTGCTTGTTTACAGGTTATAAGATGTTCCTCTGTCTGTCAGAGCAAATACTTTTTTTTTTTTAGGTAATCCCTTAAAAAAATTAAAATTTTTAAACATAAGCAATATTTACCTCTTTTTTCCTTGATCCTGGATACCAAAAATGCACCCTCTGCCTAAGAATAGTTTCTGCCTTTTCTTTTTTGAACCGTTTTTTGTGCACTACTGCAGACACATCTCCTGAAACTTACATGTCTATGCCCATCTGCCTTTCCCTACAAGCCCTTACCTCAGCTTTTCCCCTCTCAAAAATAACTAAAGGAAAAGAATCTTTTTTCCCCATCTCCACCTCCCCTCATCAGCATTGCATCTAATACAAGGCAAAAAAAGGCTTTTCCAGTTTCCAAAGATGGATAAAACCAGATTTAACTGATAATTACCTCATCTCTGAGCTTTCATTGATCAAACTTTTTGCTCAAAGAAACTTCCCTACAGAAAATACTGAGTCCCAGTTGTTTCCAATCATGCTGTTAAATAAATAAAAGTTATTTAAATCAGGCTACTATCTAAATTGTACTAAATATTTTTTTCCTGCATGAATAATTTCATAAGAATCAAGTTGGGCCTATACTCCAGTCTCAGAAAGGTTTTTTTAATTAATAGTTAATTGAAATTAGTGTTTGATGATTTCCTACTATTTTCGTGAACCTTGATAAAATATGACTGCCTGAGAGCTGTCTGGTGAAACTTTCCCAAGAAGCATATATAAGATTACTGCCATAAACTATTTATCAGGCTGCATCTTAAATCCATACAAAACTACAGCCACAACAAGAGCTCTTGGGATAGATTTATTGTTAAAATGTACCTTCTCCAAACTTCACAAGTTAGCTGAAATCCAAATACTTCCTGGCATCTTGCTCAGTTTTATAGAAAGCTGCCAAAAACTTGGAAAAATTGGGTGACTTTCCACTGACAGATTGCTTAGTGTCATGTCAGGTACTGAAATCTGAAAATGCTTACAGATAGCCAAGATTCTGAGCCTCACTCTCTTCATACAAGGACTCCATGTTTCTACTTTTCTTTTAAAACTGAAGCAGCACCAGTGTTTAAAATCTCAGTCTCCATGAAGTAGACTTAAGCAGTGACCTTCATTTGATAGATCAATGCCTGAAGCACGGTATCAGCCTTGTATTTACATGTCCAGCCTCCCCCCAGTTCCTGCAACAGACTGACCCTTGAAAAGGTCTGTTTTCCAGAAAGCTCTTTCAGGCAAGGCCCCTTTAGCACTCACTTTTAGAAAGAGATATGAAAAACAGACTTACTAATCCCACATAGTTTCTCCTACTTTAACTGTGCCTTTCCCTCCTCCTTCTTCCCTGTGTTCATCAGTTGGTAGTGACACTGCATTTCAGCCTCTTTTATAGCCCCGAAATTACAGGTTTTTTTCATCTTCACAATGACAAGTTGAACAGACAATAGCTGCAAAGCGTGATTTCTCACCTGGAATCACAGTACTAACCACTTGAGATCCCTCTGTTGCAGTTGTCGGC
This sequence comes from Bombycilla garrulus, assembly GCA_013400315.1. Taxonomy (NCBI): domain Eukaryota; kingdom Metazoa; phylum Chordata; class Aves; order Passeriformes; family Bombycillidae; genus Bombycilla; species Bombycilla garrulus. Next base: position 167,768 of record VXBU01010676.1, read on the forward strand.
CTTGTGGTCGAATTCTGCCGCAGCTCCTCACTGAGTTAAATAAATCTTATTCAAAGGTTTTGCAAACCACTCAAAGTTTATTTGTAGGACACAAGTGCCTTTCCAAGCTTACAACCACTTGCAAAGCAGTCCCTTACTTTTTGTCACTGAGGAACATGAGGTTGATTCCCAGTACCTTAAGATGCATCATAAAATCATAGAATCATAGAATGTTTTCAGTTGGAAAAGACCTTTAAGACTTTTCACCCACCACTGCCATGTCCACCATGAAATTATGTCCCCAAAAACCACATCTACCTTCAGCAATGGTGATTCCACCACTTCCCTGAGCAGCCCATTCCAATGCTCGACAGCCTTCTCAGTGAATACTTTTGTCCTTATATCCAACCTTAACTTCCCCTGGTGCAACTTGAGGCAAAGTCCTCTCAATCCTATCCTTGTTACCTAGGAGAAGAGACTAACTCCACCTGGCTACAGCATCTCTTGAGTAGTTGTAGAGACCAATAAAGTCCCCCTGAGCCTCCTTGTCTGCAAGCTAAACCATCCCAACACCCAGATCCTCATCCCCAAGCCTCTAGCATTGCAGGGGGTTCTGAACTGTTTTGACAGAATCCTGGCAGTTATTTGAGGACATTGGAACAGGGTTTTCTTTTGTTTCTTTTCACTGGTTTAGAAGTTGATTTCTTGTGGCTCTGCTAAAAAATCCTTGGCATGAAATTATGCAAAATAATCACTTACGTACCTAGAGCTGGTTTCATCCCAAAATTTAAAGTACAAAAACTGGATTAATGTAACTGCAAAGTCTCTGCCAGTAACATAATGGAAGGAATGAGTTCAAATTTGAAAGGGTTGCTAATGAGACATTGATTAAAAACCTCATCCATAGTGCTGGAAAAATTCAACTAAACATTCTGATGGTCAAGATCATCTAACATGAATCAATTGGCTTAACAAACCACATTGCTTTAAAAAGAGAAAAGAAAAACACCAAAATGGCAGGCAACCAGGGAGTTCATCCACTGTGCATAGAAAAACACATTATGTAATATCAAAATCATAACAATTTTACAGTCCTGTTCTCAGGATGCAATTGGTAAGGGCAGTTTGCCACTTTCCTTTCATGCAAAAATGGCATCTGCACTCTTGAGTGGCGAACCAGAGCTGTCTTGCCTGCCTGGTTCACCCTGTTCCTCTCAGCTGAGCTAGTAACTCCTATTAGGCATCACTTGCCTAATGCTATGGTTAATCTCCTCAGCTTTGCTCATTTTAGTTTTTAGCAAAAGTACATGAAACATCAATGACTACCACTGTATCCTCACTTAACCCACACACCATTAACATGTCTTTCTGTTTCTTGGCTGACAATAAGCCCTTAAGTAGCTTTTCTTGCTTCAAACAGTTTAATTAAACATATTATGTAAACCCTCCAAACATTTCTTCATTTTTCAGACTGCTCTTTCTGTATTGCAGAGTTGGATGCTGTACAGGTTAGGACAACCTTGTGTTTCAATCAGAAACAGTTTCAGAACTGTCGCCCAGCTTCATTTTGTTTGTTACTACTCCCTGGCAGGAAAAGCATTTCTCATTTAGTAACTCTGTTCTTTCCTGGACTACAGAAGAATTGGTTTGCTTTAACTTAAAGCCTTAGTTATCAATTGTTCACACCAAATATGTGCACAGACACAAAACTATTCAGCAGGTTGTCTGAATATTACTTTAAAGAGCATTTTAGACTGGTGCAATTTCCCCACCTGAGGATATAATTATTCAGTAGCTGGTAGGTCAGCAAGTCCTTTAATCAGTAGATGTCATTTCAGAAGATGTACCAGCTGGTGCAATTTTCACAACACATGAAATATATAAATGAATAAACGAGATTATGACAAAGAAGATGAGAGCAGACATTAAATGATGGGAAAAAAAAACCAACAACAAAAAACCATACAATAAAAAGAAACTGGAAAGTCATAGGCCTTCCTTTCAGTACTCAGCACTTAAAAAAAAGGATTAAAAAATGATTGCCAGAGTAGAGATTTGACACTAAGGAATTGTGTTTGTTGTAGGATCAGCTCTGAATGCAAGTAAAACACAGGAATGACAACTCTAAAGAAAAAGGGATTATTTTTAAGTGAAACATCTGTGATGAATAAACTGTTAAGATACTGAAGGTTTTGTTCTTAACAAAGGCCAGACTGCTAGAGGTACAGCAAATAATAGATAAAATTCATGCAACAAGGAAAAAAATCTGATTTCACAAAAATTATATCAGAACTTCCAGAGTCACAACAAGACAAGGAGACAGGAAAATAGAGCTTGCGTGTAGAGGAGTGTCGCTGTCTTAGGGGTCTCCTAGCCTGAGACTACCCACAGACAGGACATTCCAGGTGGTGGTTCGAGTTTGTGTTCTTCCCTTTTTCCCTTTCTTCCCAGCTCGAGCACCCAGGGAGACACAGAAGCCATTTTCCAAGGTTTTCAAGGTTGTTTATTCTTTCTTATCTAAGGAATTTTCTCTCAAAGTTACAGACGTCTGTCTTACAAGCCAGTCAGGAGCACACTCTCTCTCCACAAGGCTGGCCTTATCTTTTTATACCATAAACTACGTAATATAATATTTACTGTTAATTTCCAATCTGTGACCCTTACATTACATTGTCCAGTTTTCTGACAAACCAATCCAGAAATGCCACCCTGGCTCAAAGATGGATGACATGAAAAGGAGAAAAGATATACCACATGTAAAAATCCTCCATTTTAGCTCTTAAGCTTCTTATCATAACTATGTTATAAACTCACATTTCTACCTTTTAACAATCTAATTTATACTCTATTTTTTGTGACTTGTAATTCTTCCTGCAACGATGATAATCTTCTCTAGGGAAGCCAGGGGAACACCCTGGATTCCAACAAGGAGCACTGTGTAAGCCTCACTGCAGTGGGGTTAGGACACCACAGACAGCAAATGGTAAGATCTGCACATACCCCTGGAGAAAAGGCACAAGCACAGCACTGCTTTCCTTCCCTTCCACTCACAGAAGTCAGTTAATTCTCTGGAAGAAAAACAAGAAAAAAAAAAGGCTGTCCTGGTTTCAGATAGCAATAGCTGAGGCAAATAGCACAGACAAAGCTGCACCCAAGCCCTGCCCAGCCCTCTGACCTGCTCATGGCACACTACACTGCAGGCAGCTGGTGAGGCTGCAGCATTCTGCAGCACCCTTCACCTGGGTGCTGGCTGCATGTTCAGCTACCTGTCCTGCCAGCAGAAGGAGGTTGCATCCCCACACAGATGAAGGCACAGCTCCAGGCTCATGCACCCACAGACAGCCCAGCTCCAGAGGGATGCCAGGAGTTTGGCACCAAATGCTGCCAGCCAGTGCTTCTCTTCCTCTGGGGAACGGCAGCAGCTGTCTGACAAAACAGGTGATTTGGAAATTAATGATTCACCTGCCAAGCCAATAACTCAGCTGTGCTCTCCTCTTTCCGTGCTTCCCAGAGGAACACAAAAGGGCCAGTGACTTTGTCAGCATTATGGCAAGGGAAGTTTCTTACATGACTAAAGAATTTCTTCCACTGTCTTCAAAAATGCAGGTAAGGCATTTATAAGTTAAGGTGATGAGTTAGGTGTTACTGCAGGAAAAACAGAGTTCCTGTATAGGTGTATACATAATCTTAGATGAAGCTTTGCACTTTTAAGGTGCTTTCACTTTTTTTGAACACTTCCTTTGTTGTTTCCTCAGATCTCACTACTGCAGAAAGCAATTTGCTTTTCTTTTTCAAAAGCAAATGAATCAATAACTAGCTTCTGCTAGCAGTGTCTCTTTCCAGATATTGTGCTGAATAGACTGTAAGCAACAGGTACCACAGCTTTCACTTGAAAGCAACTTAAGTAACAAGAATGTTCAAACTCAGGTTATTTCTCTGTTTATCATTAACTTCCAGTTTGATCTGGGAAATAGAAAATATTTTTTTAAAGGAGCTCAGAGAATTAGAGGGCATTTTTTTCCTTGACTTAAGATAAAGTGTTTAGCTCAAACACATTTAAGGTATGCATGGGGGCAGAAAAATATGTGATGTGTAGATGTAAATCAGTAATATAGAATAAAATCTAAGAAAGGAAAGAAGGAACATCCCATAGAAGAGATGGAATGACAAAAGAGAGGGAGCCTGGAGACATCCCACCACAGCTACAGTACTCCCAGGAGAACAGAACTGGGACGAAGTAGGTTCATGGGACTTCAGGTTTCAGCCTGCCATCAGCAGACAGAGGAAGATATTTTGCATTAAATGTATTTCAATCACAAACAGTACTACTTCTTGCAAGCACAAGACATGGGCTTTTTTAACAAAAGATGAAAAATGTAGTGTCAAAACTGAGTTGCCACATGAAGAAGCAAAACTTTCTTCAGAATATTAGTCATTGCCCATATAGACACTTTAAAGATGGCATCCTACCCACTGTCAGTTTCTTCTCCAGAACCATCAGGCTGGCACTCTCCTTGAGCAACACACTGACTTTCTAAATAAGTGATGATCCTTCTCTACATTGCCTGATAATGGGAAGTGCTGTACTATGTGACAGAATAGACAATGCTGTATACCTCATAGAAAGGTGTCTTTTGAATCATGTATGCCTTAAAGTAGGATTTCTCCTTTTTTAAATGAGAAAACCTAGCAGGAGAGTTTAAAAAACATTTAGTACACAGCCTCATCACCATCTGGTCAGATTTGATTATTATACAGTTGAGCAATCTCCTGCTAGCTGCACCACAGGGGAATTTCTTAAAAGCCTGGCATTTACCATTTATAACTGTAGCAAGGAAGAAGTGGAATATATGACTAGCATTTTGTGCCAAAAGAAGGGGCTTGCTTTGGTTTAGAGACGCTGATTATTTCACATGTAAACCAACAGATTTGTGTGCATAAAATAATTTACATGAAGAAAAACAGCAGGTTTGCAAAGTGCCATTAAGGCTCCTAAACTAAGCAGAACGTTTACACCTGCACTATTAGTTGATCACAAGAGCTCCCACTGCCAATGTGTGTGAAAAATGGTTCCCTTTAAGATAACAGATGCTTCATTGTTAACAGGAGCTTCACATATAAAAAAATAAAAATTTTGAAAGACTGCCTGTTCAGCCCTTTATATTCACAATGAATATTAGAAAGTCTTAATTAAGCTCCATCCTATCACCATCAAAACTGAGTTATTGTAGGAAGCAGAAGTTGCAAGAACATAAAAATAGGACAATGTTTGATCACTGAAGTAAGAATATCGTGAGTAACCACTTGGGGAAAAAATATCCATAGACCATTTTTTTCACATGTGGATAAATCAGAAAAAGAACAACTGTGAATATCATGCATCTGGAATGAAACAGCCATTGAGAAAAATAAAAAACAAAACACAATTTGCTTGTCACAAACAAGATCTGAGTGAACTGTGATGCCACTATCACAACACAATAATAAATAGATACTATCTGCCATAGAGAATTATTTATATCTTTATCTTAAATGAAGCATGGTTCATTTGGGATTGGTTGTCTTGCTCTGATAATTTTAAGATATTCTGAGCTCTATATTCTCAAATTTAAAATGTTTTAAAATACACTTTGTTGTCACTTGGAATCACACCTGTCAGTAATAGTTGTTCTTTTCCTGCTCTGGGAGAATAACCTGGGATAAAGACACCATCTAAGTAACCTTCTTAGTCCCTCTCACTTCCACAACCTTCTTAGCTGGAAATATTATTGTGATTTTTGGTTATGGGTGCACAAAGACCTTGCTTTTGCCTGACAAGTTAATCATTTAAGTGTTCATTAAATGGCCAAAGCCATGCTAATCAAATAAAATCCTAATGGTTTATAACAAAATGCTACACCATTACAAAACACTAACAAACCAAAACACTACAGGCACCTATATCACAAGATCATACACAATATTATGTTGAATTATTCTCTTCATAGTTTCACAGAATTATGATAATCCCAGGACCAGATGTAACTGCAAACAATATAGTAGAAACTGAATTACTTATTTGCTCTACAGTTCCCTTGCTAAAATGCCAAAAGCATCTAAACACAGACACCTTAGTAAAAAAACTGAAAGTGTTGCCAAGTATTTCAGTATTTATTTTTAATTTTGTTTCCATTTCTACCAGTTATATATTTGATTGTAATGAAATTACTCAAATCGTCACATGGTCAGGTGCTCATCCAGGCTAGTTGGCGTTTATGAATGGCATTAGTAAATTTTGGGGGCATAAACTTCTGTCATGGGAGTAAATTCCAGAACACTAACAGCTGCAGAGCAGCTGAACAAAACAGTCCTCCCTAAACTCCATTTGCAAAGGTAGGAGAAATTATGCAATTAGGAATGGTCACCACAACATTCACATTTTTCCAGATTAATATCAATTCATGGGCAGTATTGGGTTTTTTTCTCATCTCCTGCCAGTGTTCTACATGCAATCTTGAAAAGAGCAAATTCTGTAATTACTATTAACATAATTCTCTGATTTTGGAACAGTTTTGGGGCTATGGACATCTGAAGAAGTAAGCAATATTAAGTACTGTCTCCTTTCTTCCTGTCTTTTGTAATGGGAAAGAAAAAAAAATCTCAAATGCCAAAATATTTGGAGTACTTAATATTGCATCAATTTCTATGCCCATCCAAATCTTACTTATTTTTTTGTTTTTCCTCTGGAGACAGCAGCAATGGCTTTTCCTGTAAGAACCAGCGTGTTCTGTAGCACAAGTCTGGGAATACCTTTTAATTATCCTATCTCCCATAATGTCCAGTATCAGAGGTCAAAAAATGTGAGACACAAAATTACACCACTGAGGGGTCCCCACAGCTGTCATGGTCTGTGACTGAGGGAATCACAACAGGCATCTCCTTGTGTTTAAGAGCATCTGGAAAATTATTTTGTATCTGTTGGTCTCTGCCTCTTAACCTGCCTGAATTTTCCTCATCCACATCTATCAAAAAGGGATTAAGGAAACATTCTTTGAAAAAGCCCTTCTTTTGCTCTTACACAGCTGTTCACTAACTTCATTTGCTGCCTCTTTTGCAACTGTATTATGAAGTTAGAGTGAATAGCTTTTCCTTACTCAATTTTGATGTACCCTGATTATAGCACAGGGCCAACAGGTTGTTCGGATGTACTGCTAAGGCTGGCCCTAAGGTCCTCTTTGAGAGGAAGCTGAATTTCTGTCCCTGGCAAAAATAAAGGAGGTAAAACCTGGATAGGAAAGGAAAAGTAAGATTATGCATATCAGGAAAACTGGACCTTGAATGGGCATGAAAAGCTGTTCTGCTCTCCAGGTTCTATCTGTAGAACTGTTTTTAAATATATATCAAAAAAACAGACCTAAAAGTGTTATCCCTGTTTGAAAAAAAAAAATAAAAAACTGCAAATACTGAAGGCTGATATCAAAATTCTCAGGTTACCAGTAAAAAAAAAAAATCACAGTACAACTTGTCCTACAACAACTGTGAAAGACAAGCAAACATCAAAGCTTCTCTTGCCTCTTATCATGTGAATTCTCCCAGATAACATTCTGAAAACAATTTTAAGTAGTATTTACAACAGCTTCTCAGTCTGCACAAGATTTAGGGTTTGACAAATTATATAGTAGTAGCACATTCTGACTAAAGCATTTATGCACACATTAAATGATTTCTCAGCACATACCTTCAGAAAATGATGGAATGCCTAAGCTACAGACTAATCTTTCACTATTTTCTCTTCATTTAAGGCATATCTTCATACAAAAGATCCTGCAAAAATCTCAACGAATGAGACATTTTCCACATAACATAAAACCACGTGAAAAACACCTTCAAAGATTTATATGGTGCTTGTTAGTGATAAGCATGTATTTTATTTTTTTTAATTCAAATATTCCAAGCTACTGTCCAGTTGCATAAACTGGAAAAAAATAGAAAAATCATTATAAGAATTTCTCTTCTCTGCGATGTGTGATTTTTACTGCATGAATTCTCAAGGCTTTTTGTCTCCTTGGATGCACCCAAATATTCACAATATACCAGAAACACATACTACTTTTGAAAGAAAGTTATGTTAGGGGGCATGCATGTTAAATATAAACACTGTATTTTAACCTATATTTTCTTCACTGAGCTGACACATCTGTCCTCTTCACAGTCCTTGAGAAGAACATTCAGACATGCTTCTGAGAAGACATCAAAACCCAGCAATGTCTTGAGGTTCAGAAAGATCAGTTCTCAGAATCATTTTAATGAAGTCAGAAACTTGACATCTGGTGACTTTTGAAGTGGAATATACAGAGGAGAGAAGGCCCCAAGTTGCTTTGGCATTGCAGGGCTAGAAACAATTGTAACTTGTGTGTATATTTCAGGTTGCAGAGCTATCAGCACTTGCAGAGTGTTCTGTAACTGCAGAGTGGTGCAGGGACCTCACTGGAGTATAACCACACTTCCTTCCCTTCCATCCCTTTTAAATCAGGCCTTTTCTGTTATTCCTTTTGACCTCGCATGAGAAAACTGCATGCTGAGCACCAAGTGAAAAAATATTGAGCTGTTGTATTAAAAAATGTACACATTGGCAAGGCAAGAGCAAGGAGGAATGTGCAGTCAAAAGCACGATTGAAATTTGTTAGTCCTGCTCTACCTGGATCCATCACCTGGAGGAGAGAGTCAGGGCTCTGCTAAATGAGGGGGAAAAGAGGAGAGACTTCAGGCAGCATGGCCAAGCTCTTCAGAATGAGTGCAGCACTATGAAGGGGACTTCCACAGTCAGTGGCTGTCAACTGCAGTATTTTTAGGGAACACACACTTGTTTTCCAGCAAGGAGGTTTGGAACCCCTCTGACTACTCCCCACAGGGAAATTGTGAACTGGAGAGACAACCTAACAGCAGATGGGCAGGAAAGATCAAAGTACTCGGTGCTTTCCAGTCTCCTCATGTACCAGCATGGTTTCAGGACAGAGACAGCCAGCGCTGAGAGAGCAACAGTGACAGAATACTTATACAAGCAGGATGAGATCAAAACCAGAGTGGCATATGAGACACACTCAACAGCACTTATATGATTACAAACTGTTTATTGTTCGGGAAAAATCGTGACAATTACAGGAAGTTAACAGAGAATTATCCCAGTCCTATTTTCATTCCATAAAAACTTTATAGGTGTTTGCCAAAAATAAAATATTGAATTGATCATATTTTGAATTTATGCTTTTATTTCATAAGATAGAAATTGCTGGCATTTTTAAAGTCTGTAATTTCCACATTATGCTTAATCAGTGAATTAGTTGTCAACAACAGAAAAGCCTTCTAATGGCTCCAAGATGTCATAAAGACTTTATATTTAAATTAAATAGTCAACATTTCTAAAATAAATATGTATGTTAGAAATATTTCTTTTTAATTTTTTGATCAGTTTACTAATCAAATCAGTTTGTTAAAAAATACTGTGCTCTTGTTGGATTTACTTTGCTTGACTTTTGAGCTACTTTAAAGAAATTTCCCCCTGTGGATTTTCAACTTATAGCAGTTCTTTACCCTAATCACATTCCATTAAAGAGGATCAGATTTTTTTGCAAACATCTCGGCTTACTGAATTTCAATGATTTGCAGTTTTTACTGTTAGTCTAACTCAGTTTCTATTACAAAATAATGGTGCCAAAATGTGAATCCTAAGGATACCCACATACTTTTTTTTTCTCCATGCATAGTCCTCTTCCTAATATCAGCTGTTCTTCTCAAGACTTACAACATTCATATCCAGATTCAACAAAAGACTTTATCAATTTACAGAGGGATCTGTCTTTGTGTTTGTGCTTGTCAAATCTAGTTGCACATGTAGATACTGACAGAATTGCTAGAAAACGCTTTCCCAGACCATTAAAAAGTTTTAAAGGTTTGCATCACTGAACACCAAAGCAAATCCAAACACCCTTCAAGACCCTTTGCGAACAATAATTGTTACTTTTCCCCTAGGAGAAAAGCACTTAAAATGCTTACTAAGGGAAGAGATCTATCTTAGGGTCTGTATAATTCTTATCAAGAATCTTTATTTTATATTGATCCTATCCAGAGAGTATGGTTTGGTGAGTGTCTGGACCAGCACACTTGTAAAAATCACTTGTGAGCTTTTTGTTCTTATTCTGACTGATTTTAATTAGAAATTACAAGGTAGGATTAACATTTGTTGTAGATGTGTTTCATTGCTCAGGCAAATAATATCAAAACTAGATCTGCATGAATTTAAAAGAACTTAGGATTTCATTCCTTCCTGTTCTAGTAGCTAAGTCAGCCTAATATCTCTGGAAATGCAAGAATGGTTAGTAAAATAACCCCTTAGACAAATATTTCTTTGGGTTGAATATAAAAATTCAAATTGATGCTCCACTGTTTCTTTGGATCATTTTCAAGAACATAGATTATATTAACTTTAATATATCTTCTAAACACAAAGTAGCTTCAAATCTTCCCTTTTTTACAAAACTGGAAACTGATCTCTTTGGGAGCTTTTACATCTCAAGCCCCACTGAGACACTTAATTTGGAAGTCTAAGATAGTGAAGTTCCATTCCTGTGGGGTTTTTTGAAATCTACTCCAACAATAACCACTTAGAAAAGAGACTTTTCCTTTTACACTTCATTCCACTATCACTTTATTAGCAAGTGCATGTTTATAAAGCCCATTTTCTAAAGTTTTTTACTGATTAATTGAAACACATGGGGATTCTGCAGGTGTTTCTGTGAATAAACACACACAAGAAGTGATTACATTCAATTCTCTGTTTGCAAGTAATTTGAAAAATTACATTTAATGTCACAGATATTCAATTGCGTTCAACAAACCATAGAAACTCCAGAATTAAATTATTACTTCGTTCTGGGTCAGATTCCACTCTGTAGCCCAAGGAAACTATAAAAGCTGGTAATTTAAGACACCTTGGTGACTTCCAAGAAGATCAGAAAGTGCACAAGTATACATTTAATACTGGCATTGTATAGTAGCAGTGTCAAATGAAAACCTTTTACCAAATCTCTGAGCTTTGTTGTTTTGCAGCTCCCAGGTAAAGAGTGGATTAGGTGGAATGCTTGATGAACATCACTAGTGGGCTTGTCTTATCAGATGAGGAAATAATCACCATAATATTGAAAAACTCACTGCACTGAAAGAATCACTCTGATCCATTCTGGATTTTTAACTGAGAGTAAGTAGTATAAAATACACCAACGAAGATGTATTTTTTCAGCAGTGTTCATTCTGTACAGAGAATTAATATTAAGAGAGGGTTTCTCCCCACCAGAGGTTGTTCCAAAATCAAATTAATAGAGAGATGCAGAAGGCTTAATTTCTTCTTCTGTATTTAATTTATGACAGGGAAGGAGGGAAAGAGAGAAATACATTAAATGGACATGAACATTGCCAGGTCCTCCCTAGACTCACCTTTCTTATGATATTTTTATTGAAATTCAGCACTAATTAATTCACTAGAAACACATGTTTTCTAGTTACAGGCTAAGTACAGTGTTGGAGACTGAAACCTGGACCACTGTACTGTCTTTTAAGACGCATCCACACCTGTTTACAGACAGGCACTGCTTAAGATAGCAACCATTTTAAAATACCATTTGTAAGGCCAAACAGACAGTTCATTAGTTTCTAAATATTGAAAAAGAAATCAAAATGACAAAAGAGCACTGAAAAAATCATTATTGTAGACACAGGCAGAAATTATTATGGAATTATTCAGCATGTGCTATTGGTTACCTTATATATAGGAACAGAACTGAACATAAACACAGTCCCAGCATTGTGTCATGCAAAGAGAAAGAGAGTCGCTATGGTTTTGGTTTCTGAGACAGCTTGAGGCATTGCAAAGCATTTCTTAGAAAAAAATCTCTAATAATGACCACCAGAAAAGCTAGGCTGAGTTCAACAATTGTTATTTTGTGTATTTCATTTTTGCACTGTCCATCTGAAATTATCACAAAAGGCGATGATGTATCTCAGCCCAGATCAAACACAAGATACTACTAAAACCAAAAGTCCTTGTCTACCATGAAAGAGTAAAACAGGAGCAGTGCAAGATAAGTTTTAGACTATGGCTTATGTTTATGTTTCCAACTTAGTATTTTTTAGCCTGGCCTTGCAAAGGACAATAGCTCAACAAACATCATCCACAGAAAAACTTCATGCAACCATGCCTGACCCCCATTATCTTTCAAAAATCAACAACCCTACCTAGGAGAGGGTATAGAAATTCTGTAAATAGACAATGTGTGATTCTAATGTATTTTTGCAGGTTCTCAATGACCTATAGATCAAGGATGTCCTAAGCCAGAAACTATTCTTTGTATAAAATAATATTCCTGAACAGACATTTTTTGTTAGTTTATTTGCTTTTTAGAGATCTGAAAATTTCTGGCGTCTGCTTTTTAGTGCAGAAAGCCACCCCATAGCTGACCTATGCACTGTTTTGAGAAGTTACCATCTTATGTCTGTTCTAAAACAAGCCTGATCAATATGTTCAATAACTTATAAGTCTTTTACGACAAGAAAGGACTGTGAATCCTCCTAGCTAATTTATCAACTCTGGTCTACCTGTTCTGTCATCAGCCCCACCTGGGGCAGCTCTAGTCAGTCATTTTCTAATTTGAATGCAATTTCATACCAGTGATTAGCTTTCTTGCCTCCTCAAGAACCTTTTCTGGCTCTCCCTCTGGTATTAGATGAACTACTGCTACACATGGGATTTGCAGTTTGCAATACAGATTTGGCCATTAATGTCATTATATCTCCTGTCTTTTCCTCCAAGTTCTCTTTCCAAAGTGGTGACGGCTCCTTCAGTTCATCATTTACATCTCATTTACATCACCTTGTGTATATTCACAGACCTTCTAGTGTCAGCTGGGTCACTTGGCATTGTGCTTGTCTAGCACTGTGAAATTCCTTCCCAGTTCTTTGCTGTCAACTTTTTCTTTTGTATCAGCAAACATTATTATATCTACTTTGCATACTATGTTTGGTTTATATTTAAGGGCACTTAGTTTTTGTAAGCCACATAGATAGGATTTTATAATAACATCAAATGTTAATCAAAACTCTGACACATTGTTATCATCAGTAGGCAAGTGCGATTAGATTATCCGGGTCTATACTTTGAAATAAATCCCTGCTAGCTTTTCTTTTTCAATAAAGAAAAAAGCAAACACACAAAATAAAAACAAAATAAACAAAATAAAACAAAAACAAAACAACCCCCACAAGACTAGTGAAAGGCATGTCTGCCCACAGCAGGGGCATTGGAACTAAATGGTCATTGACGTCCCTTCCAATCCAGCCCATTCTATGATTATATGATAAAATAATCTACAATGTTAGGATAGGAATTACAGAATGCTTTAGCCAAAGACAATTTAATATAAAACATTATTTCATTCAGTTATTACTTTTGCTTACTATTTTAGGAGGGCTGTTTTGGAAAGTGATAGCAAATGGAAAGGTATATTTGAACTATATATTCATATGGAAATATTGATTTGGAATTCATATCTGCAGTGTCCTAGGTTACAATGTAAAAATGTGCCAGAGGGTCTGTATTCTATCTCCATCTTCATTAACTGTTGAAACCAGGAGGGGCAGTGCTTTTCTTTGCCTCCTCCCCTGGACTATCTCCTGTTAATGGGCCATCAATGCCTTGCCCCATGTGTCACAGATAATTCTCTCCGGGAGCCATTCCTGTTTAATGGGCAATTAGGGACCTACCACATGACTCATAGAATGACATCAGCCCATTGTGAGATGCTCCGCCCAGGGGGAGGAGCCAAGCATTCCCACCTGGATATAATGTGGGGATTGGGACAGAACAAGCAGCCCTTACCCATTGGTTTCCAGAGGACAAGAGCTACCAGACCTGTCTACAGGATCGCCACTTCAGCAAGACCACTTCATTTGGACAGCTACCACTACCCTAACTAGCAGGGTATCAGGTTGTATTCTGACTCTATCAGTGGTTTTGCTTTTGTATTACTTGCATGTATTTTACTTTTTCCTATTAAATTGTATTTCTGACTTGGAGTCTCACTGGTTTTGCTTTTAAACCAGCACATGCAGTCAAAAAAACATTTTTAGATAAATTTTAGAATGTGTTCAGTAAAGTATTTCCATAGAATTTTCAGTTAGTTCAAGTGTTTTCATACACATCTAGTAAGTACACTTTGTTTTATTTTTAAGCCCTTTTTTTCTCTGGTATAAATAAACACAAATGTTCATTAACTATACAGCTTCATCCATGCATTCAGATATTTTAATCATTTGCTTTAGAGGGAGGCAACTTGCAAATTTGAGCTGAGATGTAATAAGAGTTATCACTATGGTCTTGGAAGGTCAGAGTAAAAAACAGAAAGAAGACAAATGTAGAGCTTATCTTTCAAAGGGAATATGGGGTGCCCAAAAACACAAGACCCATGGGTCTTCAGGTCTCAGAAAAATAATTTGAAACAATTCACTTTTAAAGGGATTTGGAAGAAAGGAGGTGTTGCAGAACGAGGCCTTGTTTTTAATGAAACAGAAGCATATCAAACGTTCTCCAGAAGCATAATGGGAGCAACCAAAATAAACTGGTTTGAAAACCACAATTTCCTTACTAGAACTCAGTGGCCATCTGATGTCTTTAATAAAATGCTAGTAAAAATAAATTAAAACATTAATTGGACTTTTACATGTATTTCATCCAATAAGCCTAAGATCTTCTCAGTGCTACACAGTTACCAATTTTGAATATTTTCTTTAATCCAGTTCAGATGCCACTTATTAAGCTTCTCAGTCTTTCTTAATTATGTATGGATAAATAAAGTATTTTTAGATTGAAGGAAGAACAAACAGTGACTTTCAAGATAACTTTGAATTGTTAGAAGAAATATGGCCAAATGTGAGTAGCCATCCCTGAAGCCCATTACAACAGAGAATAAGGAAATAGAAATAGATTTTTAGGCACGGTTTGGATTCTTGGGCCCCTCCTTAAGTAAATTAGTGTACTAACATTAAATCTTTATGCTAATAGGGGGGATTTATAGTGTTGTATGTATTTGCTCCATGCTGAAATTTTATTGCACTTTGGAAAAAGGATTATTATTAAAACACATATGAGGTGTTCTACCCTTCATTTTCCAGAAGTTGTATTTAATCTTCATTTTTTAAATTGGAATTGTGAGTAATCTGTACACTAAGGTGATGTACGAGGTAAAGAACTGTGCCCTATTTTGCACTAGTTTTGCTGAATAAGCTGAAGAAACTTACTTTAAAAAAAAATCTCCCAAAAATCTGTTTCTAAGTTCAAAATTACCAGAATGTCTTATGTCTGGGAATCAGCATTGTTCCCTGGCATTGTGTCTGGGAAACAGCTTTGTTCAGACTCAACTGAATAACACTTTTTGAGAACTAAAAACAGCCTAGCCCCTTTTGCAGCAAGATCTGGCAGCAGTGTACTAATCAGCTAACAGTGCAGAGGCAAGCTTCTAACAAAGACAGCTTGTCTCCTCAGAGGTTTAGGCACTGGAATGAGATAACTAAGACAAATTTATAACCTATTAAATTATACTCCATAAAGTTCTGTCCCACTTCAGTTCTGCAGTTGCTGTTTCTTTTCTGTTACCAGAAGCATGGAAATTAGAGGGAGACACAGCATTCACTTCAATTGGTGAACTGTTCAGCAGCTTTGTCAGTAGATTAACAGATAACAGATGATGAAGGGTCTGATGAAACAAGCAAGCATAGTTAAAGGATCCAGCATTTTCTATACCTCAAAAGGCCAACAAAAGTGCTGCATTTTTTAACTCATGAACTGAGAACTATGAAATACTTCAGTAAACACAAATTGAGATTTTTCAGAAAGAGATGTAGCAGAACTGACAGTAAAGTTGGCTGCAAGTAGCTAGCCTGGATAAAATTGCAAGGCCGTTCTGGTATACTGTTAAGGAGCAGCATTTTATCTATATATGTTTGTGCTCTCTTAAGTCAGTAAAGAAATTTCCATTGATTGAAAAGATAGCCTCAGGCTTTATATTCATGCACAATTACAATGGCAATAGAAGTAGTATGAGTACAGAGAAAAAAAATTAACCTATTAGTTTTCTTGGATGTTTGTTAAATAAGTATTTTCTGTTTAATAAGATATCATACCATGCAGAGCTGTGTTAAATTTCAGTCTGTTATATATATTCTACAGAATTCTGCACTGCACATCTATGGCTTTCAGAGCACTGTAGTTAGAGTCAGAAGTTTTTTAATGTGAAGGTTGCTGTTAAACTAAGAATATCAGCAACTAATCTTAGCTGAGCAAAAAGACAGCCAACAGCTATTTTTAAAATTGTTTACCTAAACAGTAAGAATATTTCTACCCCTAAAAGCTCCAAGTTTGTGTGTTGCTGCTGATAGGAAAGATATGAGCTGTACTCCTCTCTGCTAAGTTTCCATCTACTCTTCAGAAATGCTTATTCTTGTACCTTCATTCTTGTTACTTTTAGAATCTGCTAAAGCAAAAATGAAAACAAGCAAACTATGAATCAGTGAAATAGCACATTTTCTGCTTTTATATTATAAGAACTTGCCCTTTTTTATTTACTAGTCAGTAAATCTAAGCACATTATGTGCAAGAGAAATAAACATTGCCAGAACTTTCTGTAGGAAAACCATTAGGAAAAAGCCTGTAATTTTATAGTTTCCTATTGCTGTTTAACAATTGGGTTTAATCGATATAAAACCTGTACTCAAAGCACAAATAATTACATCTGAAAGTATTTAGGCAGTCTGTCTGCTGAGATAATTGTTTATCAAGGTGACCCGAATTGTCTCATAGGTTCCTGGTCTTGGCTGTCTTCTATACATTTGTTTTCTTACACTTGGGGCATGTCAGGTTTGAGCAATCCTGAATCTGCTCTCTGATGCTTTAGGCCAGAGACCTTATCACACTGTCTCTGGGGCTGAACCTGAGCTCCTATCCCTGTGGCACCAGGCTGCCTTAACACCCAATGAGCTCTCTAGGAGCAATGCCGTTTCTTCTGGGCTTGTACAGGGTTTTTTAGGGGTCCTGACCTCCAGGACAAGGGCTCTCAGCTGCAATAAATGTGAAAAGAGCAGCCAAAACAAGACACTTAATGAAGTGCTATCACCATTTAATTTCCCAGAGGTTTAGCTGTTTTAAGAAACCCTGTCTCATAGTGTACTTTTCATAATTGTCTTTCTCAGGAGCTCCTTCCTCTGCCACTGGTCCCATCCCTGGCTAACTTTTTTATTAACATTTTTTTTTTCTGCTGACAACTAGGACAGACTTAGCAAATTCCTTGCTGTCTACAGACAGTAATTTGAGAACTACTGATAGTTATGTTCACCGCTAGCAGAGAAAAAAGCCAGTATGCAGCATTTAAATTCAGGCCTGCTGTTGACACCAAGATTTTTTTCATCACTGGAAGTCTTCTTTTTCAACATTTACCTCAAATCTTTCCTATCAATCCCCTTAACAGATTATTGATATGTTTATCATGCTATGTTTTTCTTTAGTTTAAGAAACCTTCAGCAAATAGTGAATTCTCAGTAGACTATAAAGGAAATTAACTACTTCTAAGTTAGACCAAACTTTACATGGATATTAAGATGCAGAGCATTCCCATTCTTATGTGAGGATTAAGAAGGCAAGTAGTAAAAGTTTCTAAAAGTTCTAGTAAGGGATTTCTGAGTCTGCTGAATTACATTTAGAATGTAATTGATCTTTATAATTCAAATTATTATTCCTTAAACCTTTTGAATTTAATTTAGTTACTTCTCTGCCTTTCATGCATCACTTAATTGCTTTTTGGAGGAAAATAATCAATGTAAAAAAAATGCATTTCATGACTAATAAAAATGTAATTCCATAAAGATTGATTAAACTTTTGGGAAATATTCCGATCTAACAGAAACCTTGAATACCCACAGCTCCAGCTAAAGTCAGAATGATTCATGTCTATTCAGTACCTCAAAAAAATCAGGCCCATAACCAGCTCCTCGACTCTCCAGTTCTGCAGTATCACCCAGAAAAGTTTTGATATTCTTACTGAGAGACAGAGTCAAGGACTTAGTTACACTTCCTTGGGAACAGATGTTGCAGCTTAAATGAAATACAAGTAAACTGAGTTTGCTACCTCCCAAATTGAATAATAAATTTCATAGACATTTTTCAGAGAATTTTTAACCCACACTGTTTTTAGTTAGTGCTGCAATAGTAAGAATGCTAAGAATGTTTCAGACCTGTGTCCTAGGTTACAATGTAAAAATGTGCCAGAAGGTCTGTATTCTATCTCCATCTTCTTGAACTGTTAAAATCAGGAGGGGCAGTGTTTTCCTTACCTCCTTCCCCGGACCATCTCCTGTTAATGGGCCATCAACACCTTGCCCCATGAGTCATAGATAACTCCCTCTGGGAGCCATTTCCTGTTTAATGGGCAATTAGGGACCCACCACATGACTCACACAATGACATCAGCCCATTGTGAGATGCTCTGCCCAGGGGGAGGAGCCAAGCATTCCCACCTGGATATAATCTGGGCATTTGGACAGAGCAGGCATCTGCCTTCTACTGGATTCCCAGAGGAGCAGCCTTCTCTCCGACTGGATTCCCAGAGGAAGGACCAGACCCTTCTACATCACCACTGGACCATTGGAGGAAAACTCCACCCTTCTACAGGATCTCTGCTTCAACAGAACCATCTGTCACTCCAGGAGCACTACTGCAGCCACCATTCAAACTGGACTGCTACCAGCACCCTGACTGACAGGGTGTCAAGTTGTATTCTAACTGTCAGTTTTTTGGGGTTTTTTGTTTGTTTGTTTGTTTGTTTTTAATACTGCATCATGTTCTAATTTTCCTATTAGGTTGTAGTTTGTTGATTTTTGTTTTATTTTATTTTGTTTATACATATTAAAGAACTGTTATCCTCATATCTTTGCCTGAAAGCCCCTTTAAATAATTTGGAGGGAGGGGGTTTACATTTTCTATTCCAAGAGAAGCTTCTGCCGTCCTTGGCAGACACCTGTCTTTCAAAACTTAGGCAGCCTGTCATACAGACCATTGCCTTATCTGCAGATGATGAATGGAAATACCAACCCCTCAATAACAATGGAGAGACTTTCCAAGTCCAGGTTGTTAAAAAGTATCTCAAAACCTGTGTTACAACCTTCTCTCTTCCTTTTAGCTCTTTATTTTAGCATTTACTCTCATTATCTTGACTAATTTTCACATCTGTATCTGTTAAACTACTTTATTTAATCCAAAAGGAAAATCAGAATCGTGGTGATAGGAAGGACATTATAAACAGTTCTGGGAGAGAAGAGGCTGTCCACGGTCCCCACTGGCAAACAGGAATAAAAAGCAGAAATTCTTGGGTAGGAGCCACCCACAGTATCTCCCAGGGCTTCCTTCCTCAGCTCTCCCAGCCCCTGAAGCCAGAGCTGCGCTCCCATACTGTGCATGCCCTGTGTGCAGGAGGCTGGGGTGTTACTGGTTGATGATAAATGAGCATCTTTGGGTGCTTTGCTGCCTGTCCAAGGGAACAGCCCAGGAGCACAGCGGGTGCACCCACCTCAACAGACCCACAGCACTGCAACAGACAGTGGGAAATTCCCTCATTCTAGAGGAGGTACCTGGGCGTTCCCACCTAAACATGAGCTACATCAACCCATTGAACTCTGTGTTTTGTGGGCTGCCCCCACCCCTGACAGATCAAGACTATGACTATGCCTTTGAACAATGGACACAGAAATTGCAACAATCAAGTCTCCTGGCTAAATCCGGTAGAGACAACTTTCTAATCGACAGTTGGCGATAATCTTTCTACTCTCATCCTTTCTATCTCTTCCTTCTCCTTATAAATTTTCCTAAGTGATATCTTTCTACTTTTATATTGTTGAATTTATATACATAATAATAACCAAAACAGCTACATCCCTCCTTTCCTTTGCATCAAAATTGGTCAAAAATAAACCCCATGTATCTTGTTGGATACACAAGTCTTCTTTCATATGTCTCATAGCTTAATTTCACCAAGTTTGAAAAAGTATTTTTTGCAAGTTTTAAATTTGTAATATTTCAGAAGAATATTTCTTTGTTCCCTTTTTTTATGAGGTAAATGGAGCAGAATTTCATTATCTGTCATCTCTAGATTGGTATTTTTTTCAATTTCTCTCCTTAACCCTGCACAGGTCTGCCTAAAATAGACATTCCCCATCATTTAAGCATCATAATTAGAGAGATTTTCAGACACCTAATCACACTATAACCTTTTTCTGATTGCTTTTTAATTTAACAGTATTCTTCCTCAGATAGGATAACAGGGCCCTATGCAGTAGTTCATGTGAGAACAATACTATATATTAATTTCTATTTTCTTTCTCGTTATATTTAATTTTTATTTTTATTTTTTCTATTTTCTATCCACCTTATTTTCTTGTTTGCTTTTATCAGCAGAGGAACTGTGAGCACCTTTTCTCTTTAGACTATCCCCAAGGTTATGTAGATTCTTCTCACAGGAACAGTGGTTAGGTACAGTGAGGTTGAGTTTAAGGTGTCTCACTAAGATTTCAGAAATGCTCCTCTGCAGCTGTGCCAAGGGCTGTACAACCCTGTCCACCAAAATGAAAGGGTCAGTGTGGCTGGACTGATCAGGGCCAGCAGGTCTCTATTCCCCTTCTGCAGGCCACTACACTGGTGTCCTATTCCCCTACAGTGTATATTATTCAGCATTCCTTGACACCTTGACATGTGCACACTTACATGTTTTATAACCCTGAATTTGACTATTCCAAATAACTGCCTGTCATCTGCAGATTTGACTAATGAGCAAGTCTCTTTCTCTTCCTATATATTCTTTATATATAGAACTTAAACAAATGAGAATACTTGGGCATTCACCTGCTAAATTTGTGTCATGATTGGAGTGGAAAAAAGATGAGAGGCTAAGTTAAAAAGCTGCCAGATCACTCTGAAGTAACCATGCATGGTTGACTTATTCAGAGGGTAGCACTTCAATGACAATTAGGTTCTTCAATTTTGAAAGATTTTATCTTTAAAAGAAGAAGGCACAAACTGGGATAAGTCAGTGGCTGATCAGCATGACCTAATTTACCTGAGGATTTTCCAGTGGGCTTTAATAGGACATTCAGCCTTAATATTATCCTCAAAAAAGCACCCATTCAAACCCTTGATATCACAAGCCATATCCAATCTTGAAAACTAGATGTACTTAGTTAAAAAAAAACTCATTTAAATCCAGGATAGGGTTATCAGAAAGAGATTTTTAGTACACGGTTTAGTACACAGGATTAGCCCCAAATAATGTCCTTGACTGAGATTGATAATATTCCTTTTGGACTGAGGAGAGAGAATGCCAGACTGTCTTCATTGAAGAAAAGGATGAGACTGAGACTGATGTGGGAGGAAAGCTCAGCATAAATCATTTAGCAGGGCCACAACTGAAAGGAGTCCAGGTAAAGGCTCTGTAAGGTTGGGGGGTTAGGGGAGGGGGAAGGCAAGCAAAACAGCCACCACCAAGGGAGAGAGAGTATGCCATCTTCTTATCAGAAAAGAAAAAAAAGAAGGCAAATAGGCAACAGGGCTTAAATAGATCAGCTGGTGCAAGAGAGCACAAAAAATGACCAACTGCTTGCACTATAGAGGTTTATTACTGCTAAGGGAAAGGTGAATGCCCTCTGCTGTATCCTTTTTCCCAGAGAGACATGCAAGGAAAAAAATAATGTGAAAAGTTTAGTCAGAGCTGTGGTGATGTCTTTCTGCTGTTATATTTAGCTTATTTGAAGGACCTCAGATACAGGCACTAGTTAGTACAGTAAAATGAGTCATGATGGACTGCAATTAAGAGATTGACACCCTTGCAGAGCACAGAAGAGGGAAAATCAGATTCCTGTGATATATTAGCCTGTGGAATACTCTCCAAAGATAAATCATACTTACCTGAAGTTGCATGGACAACCAGTACAATTTATGGAAGAGTGTGCAGGAAGTTACTGCCTCCATACCGACCCAAAGACGTGCAGAATGGTCTGGGGCCCCTCCTCCTGCTCCAAACTTCAAGCTTGGGCTCCGAGCACTCCTCTGTGAAACAAGATGTGAACAAATATCTTGTCTGTTCCAAACCTCAGACACTAGGTTACACATGAATAAAAATAGATGTTCTATGCACCTTCTTAACACTTCTTTTTTTTGTGTTCTGCAGTTTAGATGCCATTTCTTACACATGTTTAACACCACTCTATTCTAGTGTATTCCCAGGACTAATTAAATCTGGGACTTCCTTAATCTGGGTTTCTTGAAAGTAGAGGAATCTTCAGCCATAGATGAAGTGCTGAATATCAATTTGTAGTCTCTTCAGTTCCAACTGTATTACTCCTGCTAAATAAAGTAGGAGTAATATGTGGAGTACTGTGTGGAGTTATTATTAAAGGACTGGAAGAGAAAACCAGGTATTAAAACAAATATAAACAAGATCCAGACTTCTATTTTCCTCCCTTTCCAGAACCCTTACTAATTTTGCAAAGAATCAAATTTGATAAGAATAAAATAGTACATTGAAATTAATATACATCATTTTGTTTTCCTTGCCTGTAGAGATTGCTTTCAGTTAGAGTTTAATTTGTTAAGACAAGTGTCCTGATAGAGCCTTACTAAAGGTAAATCCCCTTTTGCACTCAATCATTGCATTATTATATACCAAAGTGAATACAAAATATCCAAAGAATGCTTAAGGGGGACACAAGCTTTATTAAGAAAATAATCCACTTCAATATGATAAAACATAAGGTAGCTATTCACTCTATCATGGCACAGATGAGGACTTTATTTTAAACCCACAGCAGATTCAACTTTTTGCATGATGTTTTCTTTAAACTGCCTTCCTTAATCTAGAAATACATTAAAATACTCATCTGCCAGCTGTGCTATTTTCAGCTGTAGCAAACTGACGATTAGTATCCTCCTGATGTTATTTTCTTCACATGAAATAAAACATGACTGTCACAGTATTACAGAAAAGGAAAAAAATCTAAAGTTCTTTATGTCTTGTCCTGGGGGTTTTGTCTTATCCTTGAATTATTTCCTTAATTAACAGGTCTGCTACAATTAAGCATATTTGCAAATATGTTTGGCACAGAAATGTAAAAACCTGAGTTTGCCAAGATCAGGAAAAAAGCCACTAACATTTCAATCTTACAAATTTGTAGAAATGCTTTTCATAGCCACTAAAAATTACTATATTCGGTGTGAAAGCTTGTGATGTTCTGTGATGTTCTGGTCAAATCCAGCCCACTGACATCAGAAGGCAAAAAGCATTTTTGACTATGTCTGTTTTTCATTCTCAGACTCCAAGGTCATTTCAAGAACTCCCTATATCAGCTTAAGAAAGAGACTGACTACTCTTTGTGCCTAAAGATACATTTTATCCTGACTTACTGCTGACAATTGCTAAGTATTAAATCCACTAGGATTTTTTTCTTTTACTCTGATATAGATGACAGAGTAATCAAAACCACTGACCTAAGTGCAACAAAATTTTTACTTTTCTATCTCATTTTTAAGCATATACTGCATACAAGTTTTGATCCTAAGTGCAAATTATAACTCACATGTCTATAGGATGCCAAAATCCCTTAGTCCATCTAAGCTACATCTATATTAGTAAGCAATACAGACCAATAGAAGTGGCTCTGTAAAGAGTAATAGATGGTGAGGACCTGCCATTCTCCCTGCTCATGTTGCATGGGGCTTTTTCTGCATCAAACTAGTTGTATTCTGCTCTCACAGATTGACTGCCAGCTTACCCCTGGTGAACTCCTGTACTGCATCTTCCAGTTAGCTTCCATACAGAGGGAATCATGCTCTGAGCCTGCTCCACAGTGCAAACTGAAGCATGGTACTAGAGCACATTTGAGAGGTTCACTGAATTCAGTGGGTTATCCATGGATATCCTGTTAGCTTTATTCCTCCCTCAAAGCTAAAGCTCCTTGGAGTGCTGCTGTATATGTAGTTCTGAGGATGAATCCTCAGACATAGCAGACTGCATTGAATCCAACTTTTCTTCTAAACATACTGGGTGGCACTACAAAAAAACAAGTTATTGTGGCACAGCCCATCAGGAGAAGGCTTCTGCCAGAACAGATTTCAGAACTGCTTTAACTTGTCAAACACTTTTGCCTTTCACTTCAGAATGGCTGTGAGGGCTTCAGATATCTGTGATAAAAATTACTAATCCCAGGTGAGACCTCAAGCACACACGGCTTCCTGATATGGATTCTTTTAGAGAAGTTGCAGGTCAAAGTCTGCCCACCACTGCTCCACACAAAAGCTCAGGACAGTGAAAGGACAGGTATATGTCCATCATCACCAGCTTCAGCAGCTGCCAGAAGGAATTTGCAGTAAGCAGATGCTCCATGACTCTTTTGTCCTTGGCCATTTTGCTGAGGCACCAGTGGCTCTCATAGTAGTTTTGCAGTGTGGGCACTTCTCTGTTTGACTATAATCCACTGGCTTTCTTCACATGTATCATCAAAAAGCCATTAGGTAAGGGTTTGGATTTTTTTGGTTTTTTTATTGTTTTGCTCTTTCACCTAGGGGTAGATCTGAGTCACTGACCTTGGAATGAAGGTCTCTATATTTCAGTATCATGCTTCCCAAGAGAAGCTGTAACTCAGGCTGCTGAAATACCTATTTGATTTCTCTAGGCAGTCACTGAACTAACTTCTTTTTAACAGCAAAATTACACTACTCTGGTTTACCTACACAGATTATCTCTTCTTTTAAAGACATAAATGTGATCTTCACCCAGATAATTGCAAATTCTTCTATTGATGTTTTCCTTTTCCTTTCAGAAAAAGGTCCACCTGAAATCCACTCCAAATCTTTCTCAAATGCAGGCATGTGGAGAAAACTGATTTTTCTCCTTTGCTTTTAGATAAGAACGAAAATCATGGCTTATATTAGGCTGTCTTTTTTTTTTTTTAGATGTGGTCACTTCAACTCTAGCACTAGAGTTAGGGTAACTCTTCTTACTCCACTCCAAAGGAGGAATGCCAAATGTAACAGCTAGGTGTTATGTACTTCATCAGACTGCAAGCTGGCAAAAATACTTTAATCCGCTGGCACAGCTGCTACGTTTCTACCACTACTACCAGGGCAATGTCACTGTCACCTGGAGCAGTCACAGATAACCTGTAAAATGTAGTTACTCTGTTTGTGACATGAAGAACAGGAGAGTTAATGGATATGCAATCTACAGAGCAAATAAGACAACATCTCAGTGATAACATATGCTTGGCTTCCAAAATTTTAGGAAATTTAGGAAAAAGAGAAGAGCTGTCTTTAGCCATTTTTCCTTCTTAGGGGAAACCAGCCTTCATCTAGAAAGTGAGATGAAGAAATGAGAAACTATGAGGAAAGTAAAAGAATAATATCACAAGCAATGGAATATTTGAAATACCTTCTAGGTCAGGACACAATGAACAAACAGGAATAACTCAAAGGCTTAACTAATTTGTATAATTGGCATCACAAATTCCTAATGGAATGTAGTAAGTATGCATGGAAGCACCTAGGGAGGGCTGAGAAGCACCTGAGATGCAGTGGTAGAGGGGTTATTTATCAAGAGCACTTTCTGAACTTGGGGAAAATCACATACAGTGAATGACAGTTTCAATGGTTTCTGGGAGAGAAAAAAGATATTTTAAGGCAATATCTCCACTTCTAAAACAATTAAAGGTTGTTATTTATGGTTGTCTAGAGACAACCCAAGGGAGGCAGCCTGTTGGTGACTGGGGACCAGTTCCTTTATATATTTTGGAACAATTATATTATAGGGCTCAAAATATTTGATGCATGTACTGAAGAAAGTCTTTTCTTTGGAAGGGAAATTATTAGGACAGTAGCTATTTTAAAATTATTCTGCCAGAGGCAGAAAATCGTTTGGCTTAAGGAGATGCTGTTGGAAACAAAAAAAAAAAAAAAAAAAAAGGGTCACTAAATATTGTCAGGACTTTGAGAAAGCAGACATTAGTGGAAATAATTTATTTTCAGGTCTTTTGCATGGATAATTTGGGGTATTTTTAAAAAGTGAGAGACTTGGTGGTTGCTGGAAACATTATATCAATGACACAAATAAAACTACCTCAAAGATAAGAATTCTAGCAGAAGACATTTTGACTATATTAGTAGCAGTTTAGTGATCTGTAAATGGAAAAAGGACCTGCACACAGAATGAAAACAAGGGCATATATCTTAAGGATATTAAAGAATTGCTCAGATATGTTAAATTCAGCAAGACTAAGGCTGAGTTGCAATTAACAGGGGACATTACAAGCAACAATAAAAGATTCTATAAATACATGACACATTAAATAAGTTAAAGGAAGTATTAAGGAGATGACATAATGAATGACTCAAGGAAGGCCATTGTATCCAATGCATTCTTTCAATTTTCAAATAGATATTAACTATGACGCAATTAAATCATTAATTTAATTTAATTTAATTTTTAAAGGAGATAGGCATGTCTTCCTGAATATGGGTGAGAACATTGAGAAAGATAGACTTTTCAATTTAGCTTAGTTCAATGACTTTCAATTAAGTATCCTTAACAAAGCAACCCCCGTAATCTCTGAATCATAGCACTTACCTCAGAGAGTTGATGAAGAAGAGTAGAATTCCCTGAAGAGAAATAGATGGCAATCACAATGTTACACTTCAAAAAGGAGAAAATATCTCTGCTTGGGAGGGTACAAACCAGAGTGCAAACTGTTCTTCCTTGAAAGATCCTGGGGCAATTTAGTAAAAATTCTTTTCTAAGGCACAAAATAGTAAGATGGTAATAAAAAAAGAGAAAACATGGACTTACCAGGAACAAATCATGTCAAGTTGATGTAATTTCTTTCTTTGATTGCTGGCCTAAGTGGATAAGGGAAAAATCACAGCTATGATATATTTGGACTTTAATAAGGCTTTTCTAATAGCTAGAATAAATTTAAATGTTCTAGTATAAAAACCAGAGAACTATCTTCTAAATGAAATCATGTTCAGGTTGGTTGAAAAAAAACTGTAGAGACCATGATCTATTGAGGGGAGATTAAGGAAAACCACAAAAGTTTTGTCTTACAAAGAACTGGAACAATAACATTTTCTATGCAATCATCTATATGAATATATGTATATTTATATGAAGTAATGTATATTAAAGTTGAGAGTTGAGACAGAAAAGTTTGAATTGCAACATAGGAGAATGGGCCTTGATGTTGGAACAAACATTTCTTTTGAGAATAGCTCAGTCACCCTAATGGACTGCCTGCTTTCTTTGGGCATGTAGTACTTTTGTTGAGAGAAGTATTCTTCCACTTGCTTTGCATAAGTGGTGATAATATTTCAAAGACATCCTCTTGCCTTCAAGTAATGATTGCTTCTTGGATCCCAAAAGCCTGCTAAAACTTGAGAATTATGCAACTAACACAGGACTTATAGAGACAACTAATCTTTAACAACAAAATTTATGAGAAAATAGTTCCTTGTTCAGGAGCAACATATCCCTGAGTTCAGCTGGATCTCCGTGTTTGGTTTGGCACATATATATAGACAGTTCTGCTTTCCTGGTCATTCAGAACTGACTGTCCTGAGCTGCAAGGTATATAAATCCCTTTTGAGCCCCTGTGGGATTCAAAACAATTCCCAGATATGCAGAAAGCGCAGACTTCACCACACACTAAAAGTACAAGGAAGAAATTGCATGGAACTAAAAGGGCAACCAGCCTATCTTTTGTACCCAAATCCACTGCTTTTAATACTTATAAAATATGTTCTTGAGAAAGCTCCTGCTATACTCTTCCAGAAGCTGCTCTGACCCTCAGGGCTGAGACTGACTCTAAGTCAGGTTTGGTGCTCACCTCTAGAAGTATTACTTCCAGAACAAAGCTGGTGCTTGACTAACTATGTAGCAAGTGTGTATTGTCCTGTACCTTTCCCAGGATGCAGAGGCTCACCGTGAGGCTGTAGGTTCACTGTGATCTTTTTGTACACAACAGAGAGTAAAGACTGGGATGGAGAGTCACTCCTAAGTGAATTCTCCTTGTACTCCATCACACAGTCCCCAGAATTTATGGTGTCCTAATGTTTTGTTAGGCTTAACAAGACTTGCTCAAACTGATAGCATTCTACATGACCAAAAGCAAGGCCTAGTGAGTGGAACTAACAGCATGTCAATATAATGCTTTAGCATATTCACTGAAACACCCTGCATGCATGGTGTCTGGTTTCCTGTTGCAGAAAGAGAAATATCCAGTCAGAGAGAATCCAGAAAGCAGTCAGCCAAATGGGAGAGCACGTAATGTAAAAATATGACCTATTTCAGCATCAGCTCTTCAGAGTCTAACGTATAATCAGTGGTAAATAGTCTCAGTTTTTTAATATTTCTGAGACTTACTTTAAAATGCTATGAAATAAATTATTAGAACACTAAACATTAATGCATTGGTCATCTAATTCCTGAAATTATAGTGGTAACCTACCATTCAAGCATCCTTTTTTCCTTTATAAACCTCATTTACATGTGACAATCTCCACTGCTCATTCATTTCAAACAGCGGCCACTTGAACCTTTCTTTCTGGTTTGTGGTGTTTAGGATGGGGGGGTTTTGTTTGGTTTTTTTTGTTATATTTTCCTTAAAATAGAGCATT
This sequence comes from Bombycilla garrulus, assembly GCA_013400315.1. Classification (NCBI taxonomy): domain Eukaryota; kingdom Metazoa; phylum Chordata; class Aves; order Passeriformes; family Bombycillidae; genus Bombycilla; species Bombycilla garrulus. The sequence goes on from VXBU01010676.1 coordinate 196,527, forward strand.
TGCAATTGATATTCTGACATCCTTGTTTCTTCTCTTTATAAATACTCACCAGATTTTCTCAAATGCTTTCATTATTCAGATTTCTTTTGTTGAATTATTTCTTAATTTAGCTATTTCCTATATTTTTTCCACTAGGACCTGACATTCCTGTAAAAAAAATGGAGTTGCTTGAAGTTATGAATTACATATCTATTTTTTCTGCATACCATCCCCACTTCTATGAAAGCTTTCATTTTTGTAGAAATCTTACAAGAATTGCAGATAAACAATAGAAAAATTACATCTGATCGTAACTCACTATATACCTTTTTTTTTTCTGATGACAGGTATTTGTGACTCACTTGAATGGTTTGCAAGAGCTTTCTGATTACTGCATCATTTTCTAAAAGGTACCTGAGTTTTCGACCACACTGTCTAGTAACTTAAAAAGAGGGCAGAAGGAAAGGAATGAAAATGAGGACAGAAAATAAATCCTTTTAACCAGGGTTCTAGTGGCTTTGCAAAATATTATTATCCAAAAGTGTGAAAGGACAAATATATATGTGAAAGCCTGAAATTATCCCAAATCGGAATGACATTCCTGCTAGGAGCTGTATTAAAGACTTCATGATAAACTTCATCCACTCACTCCCTGGTAAGGAGCCAAGACTTGACCACCTCTGTTTTTTTCTTCTCATTGCTTGCTCTATTTTCCACTTGTGATGTCCTTTCCTCACGGTCTTTCTCTAACACCAGGCTGCACGGGCTGCTGCAACAGTGGAAGGTGGCAGAATTGACCATGAAAGGTCTCCCACAGATGGGCTTTAGTCAGCAAAATCTTGTGCTCCAGCTTAGAGGAGGCATTCACTCTTCCAAAGGCTAAATAAACAGAAGGCACCTGTGACAAAACCAAGTGATTCTTCTCTTAGTGTTGGTTAATGTTCCTTTATATGTTCCTGTAAAACACAAAGCAAGAGATTAGCCTGAAGACTTTGAAGGACTTTCTTTAGCCACACCATTTTCTTCCTGAAGAACTAACCCAGGTTATTTTAGTGAAATATATTACATCAACAGTGGAGTAAAAAAAAAAAAAAAAAAAAGAAAGAAAGAAAAGGAAAAAGCTATCCAACTCACTGATACTGAAATGTTCTCATATGTCCATGGGTTATATTTACCAGTTTATCCAGTCTTTACCACCTCGGGGCACCATGCATTATATTTATAGATGAAAAAATTCACAAATATTTTCTCCACTCTAGGAAGTTTCCATTGTACTCATCTCGCATTGTCTCTAGATAACAATAGTATTGTCAACACCAGTGACTAGCTTGTGATGGGTTATTACTTTGAAGAGCTTCTATTCAGACTAGCACACAGAATCTTTACCATTTGTCAATGACATAAAACACACAGGATAGCAGATGCCATAGCCTGGACACCAGCATAATACTTGTCTTTCTGATTTTCTGTATTTGTGGTAAATCACTGAAAATACAATAAAAAAGAATTAAAAGAATTTTTTTACTTACTAAAAAGATAACTGAGGTAATTCTGTGGAAATAAATGAAAGAACTCATATAACAAAATATACCTCATTGTAAAAAATATATATAAAACAATCTTTTCACTGACACAGGCAATAAAATCTTAAAAAATAACTTCATTTGAATATGTATTTACATTTTCATTGCTGACATTCTTTTTTTTTTAATTATTGCCTTATTCAAAACTCCAGCTATTCTGTCATAATCAAGAACATGTGCTTTTATCCAGCCAGGTTCAGACTTAAACCTAAGAAGCCTTTGTTTAAGTTAATTTTACATTCATTATAACGTGTCTTTCCCCTTTTTGGCTCTGAAAATTGTACTGACATAGTAGAACTGAAGCATTTATGACTTGCTCAAATTAAGCAAGTACTCAGACAGATCCAACATGTAATGAATGTTCATGGACCACTAGAAACCAACCACAGTATCAGGCCTGCAGTTCCAACTTAGCATGGGATTTTATCCATGCAATAAATTAATAGCGACCTAACTTTTTTACCTATCTGACAGTGCCCCTCTTTTATAACACACCCTACATCTACAATGGCAAGGGTCAGACAACATGTTCCTAAATTTATGTATTTAAGAACACTGCCTCATAAAAAACACTGAAATGTTGTCATCACCACCTATCCACTTTAAACATAAAAGGTCTAAAAGGAAAACAAGCATGAGCTTTGAGGCAGCTCATAACCTCTACCTTATTTTACTTCACTTCATGTTTCTGTAAGGATCCATTTCAGATTTTTAACTCTTCATACCACCTATGTCATTGTAGTAATCTCTATCAATAGATAAAAGAATGTTTTGGCTTAGCCAAAACATTCAAATATTAAATAAAATAAAATTCCAATAACTTATATATCACAAATGTAAGTTTTATTTATTAGCACAAAAATTGAGAATTATTTTAACCCAAAGTCACTTAAAAGTGTGAAATCATATTTGAGGTGATTGTGCCCCTACTGTGCCTAGTTCAGTGGTACAAAAGGAATTTGCTTCTTTTCTATTTGTTTCCAACATCTTACAAAATACAACTTCTAAGTACAAAAATGAATGAAGGTAACAGATGTTGAACATTATGAAAGGTGAGTTTTGTCGGACAAAATAATAGAAATAATTTCTTACACTGTGAAAATCATAGAGTTAATAAAAGTTTCATTCTGTGGATAATTAAATTTTTTGGTCCAGAGAACTACTTAAAATAGCTAAAATCTAATTCTGTGTCTCTTTCAAGAGCTTAAAATGTAATAACTCTCCAACAGCCCCCATGTTCAAGAACAAGTTTGAAGTCAGTTATTAGGACCTACTAAACAGAAGGTGCAATTTGAAGAGGTAGAAGAGCTCAATCATGTTGAAACAAAACATGGGGAATATTAGTAAAGAAGTACTTAAAAAGATTGGCACTTGTAGCCAGTTGATTAAAATTTTATGAGCCTAAAGCCATAGAATGTTGGGGAATATTTCTGTCCATTTCAATGGGATTTGGTTCTGCCCTGCCTGAAGCAAATGCTGAAGAAAAAGAGTAAAATTTCAATTTAAATTAAAAAATCCAAACGTGACTGCTTGCATAGTTTAGCAGGAGACAAATGTGCTTTACTGTTAGCATGTAACAAGCAAAGAGAACATACGGCCACCACTGCCTGTCTAGAATTCAGTAATTTCAAACAAATAGAAAATGTATGTTATTCTGCTTTCCTGAGTACCTAAATGTCATTATCTCATGATGTTTTGAGGTGGAAAGCCCACCAGGTTGTAAATGGTCATGATATAAAGAAGAATGGCAAGTCAGAGTCATGTGGTTATTTATTGCTATCTTTGTAGCTTACTTCCTGTTTTGTTTTGTTTTCTTTTTATTTTTGCAGGCATTCTAGAGCCTTTAAAATCTTAAATAAACACCAAAACCAAAATATCTCACAACATTTTCTTTTTGTGCAAGACTCTTTAATGTTTTGTTAAGAACTGAATTCTAGTTTGAAGGGTTTTTTAGGAACTGTTGGAACAAGTCACGTCAGTGCTTAATTAAGAGCTGATTCAGTGAATTATTTTTGCATGCATTCCTTTCTAAGCATACAAATAGTCATCCTAAAAGAACTTTTCAAACTGCATATTTTTCAAATGACTCTGCCAACATTAATAGTCTCCAGCATATCCATATTTTGAATCCTGATAATCACAGGCTAACTTTATGTTCAAGAAAAGCCATAATGGATCTATGCTGTATTCAAGCCCTGAGGTTACATGGTGCTCTGTGACCTCAGCATTTCTTACAACCTTACACAGATTCATATGTGGCTTTACAGAAGTTAAGTAAGAAATAAGACTGTGTCTTACACTGTCCCTCAGATACTGTTGAGCAGCCAGGAGTAAAGATCTTTCCCTGTTCAGAAAGCCTTTAACATTAACATTTTCTCAGAGGAGAGGAGGGCCTTTATTGAACACACTGAAAAATCACATGACTGCACTGTAACAAGAATCATGGAGCAGAAAGTCTAATTCTTGCTGTGTTCTCAGTCAGCATGAGGCCCTGTGCTAACCAATATACAAAATGAAAAAAACTCATTGCTCCAAAAAGCTAATAAAAAAATCAAGTCTATTTTTAGGGCTCTGAGATGGAGAAAATTTGATACAGTATGACCATGTACTATAAAAGTGGGATATTATATATACATGTACAGTAGAATCTATTAAGAAACAGTCTTTGAATAACTAAAAAAAAAACTAAAACAAAGCTCTCTGCACTAAAACAGAAAGAGAGGTAGTCTTACAATATTAATTTCCCAGTGCAACAACACACTTGCAGACTCTTTTTCAAGTTGAATATATCTTAATGTTGATAATATTTACCCATCTGTCCTAGGTTACAATGTAAAAATGTGCCAGAGGGTCTGTATTCTATCTCCATCTTCATTAACTGTTGAAACAAAGGAGGGGCAGTGTTTTTCTTTGCCTCTTCCCCTGGACTATCTCCTGTTAATGGGCCATTAACACCTTGCCCTATGAGTCATAGATAACTCCCTCCGGGAGCCCTTTGTGTTTAATGGGCCATTGTGAGGACCCACCCCATGACTCATACAATGACATCAGCCCATTGTGAGGATCCACCACATGACTCATAGAATTACATAATCCCATTGTGAGATGCTCCACCCAGGGGGAGGAGCCAAGCATTCCCACCTGGATATAATGTGGGAAGTGGGACAGAACAAGTAGCCCTGACCCACTGGTTTCCAGAGGACAAGAGCTACCAGACCTGTCTACAGGATCACTACTTCAGCAAGACCACCTCATCTGGACTGCTGCCACGACCCTAACTAGCAGGGTATCAGGTTGTATTCTGACTCTGTCAGTGGTTTTTGTTTTCTTTGTATTACTTGCATGTATTTTATTTTTTCCTATTAAATTGTATTTCTGACTTGGAGTCTCACTGGTTTTGCTTTCAAACCAGCACACCATCCAATCCTACAAGGAACACTAACAAAAAACCCAAGTGATTACAAGGTGAAACCTTCCAAGAGTGGCCTGGACATTGCCAAGCTGTCTCCCACTATTTTTCTAGCGCTTTTCAGATTTCATGTTATAAACTTAATTTTGAAGCAGTATTATACACATTTATTTGATTTCCTGCACTTGCCTCTTGCCAAAGAAAAAGAAAAATGAACCAGTATTGACAAAGATGGCTTGTATAGATAGGTGATTAGAAGACAGGACATCAATCTTACTCCATCATGATGAAGTAATATGCATGGTGGGCACAACTGGAACCAATGAATAAAATATTTAATTTTAACACCATGGAAATGAGTCAAAAGTGAATAATGCAGCAGTTTTGCATAACTAAACGAGTGAATTTCCATAAACAATTTGAAGAGCTTTTATTATATAGGGTAAAAAAACTGCAACAGGATTTGTTGAAAGCAAATGGCTTTTAATATACAGAAGGAGAAGGAACAGTTCAAGCAAAAAGAAGGTAAAAGCTATTCAGACTCTATTCCCATTAGGAAAGAAAATATTAAGTCAATGTCTTGGGTGAGAGGTTCAGTAACTGTAAACCAAAATCGTTTCCATTGGCATAATAGAAATACATTGGTTTACTGTACCTGAAGATTTACCCCTAACATTTTGCTGTAAGTAAGAAGACCTTTAAAGTTAAGAAAAATTTAAGAAAAATATTCATCTTGTAACACAGCACATATTGACAAACTTTGGACATCAATGAGATACTGGGCAATCATCCACACTTGAGAAGATTCTTCACTGTGATAGCGACTTACTCTAGGCAAGGGAGTTAAAAAAAAAAAAA